>UELV01177584.1:26903-52938 GCA_900490015.1 Megastigmus stigmatizans | reverse complement strand
AGCGGCTTCGTATGCATATATATATATATATACATATAGAAGCTGCAAGCAAGAGCTGCCCAGCGACTACTCGGCTTTTCCGCACGGTCCGTAATCGCGCCTCGGCTGTTCGCCGACGCGGCTTCGGGGCTTGATACACCCCCGATCCTATTAAATGCCGATAAGGCGCGCTACTGTTTCCTGCCTCACTTTTTTTCTCTCTCTCTCTTTCTCTCTCCTCCCTCTTTATTCCTCGCGTCCTTTCTTTCTCTCTTCACCTTTCTCGCGCTCTTTTTCGCTTTTATGCGCGAGCCGTCGTAAAGGTAAATAAGGAAAATTGCCCGTTGCGCGCTGCACGAGTGTATATGGGTATGTGCGGGGCGGTTGTGCACCCGGTTAAAACGTATTATACGGGGCGGGCGCGGCGCTCGGTTTAATAGATTTTCTATTTACGAGACTCGCGGTGGATTTTTTTTTTTTTCAGCAACCACGTCGTTGCGGGAGTGATTAATGAGCTTTTATGGGATCGTAAAGGCCTCGCGAGCCGCAAGCAGTTCTGATTTGCGAAGCCCGTGGAGTAGAGATTGGTAGGGCCGATTGCGGTTGGTTAATGCGGTGCGACTATTTGCGGATATTTGGTTTTCGAGACTATTGGCCTTCAGCTTTTCGGTGGCTCTGACCAGTAGTCGGATGGCAACTTGCACCGACACGATTTGCGTGTCACCTAATAGCCTTCTTCCCCTTTTTATTGTTGATGTTAAAAAGGCTTTAAAATGAAAAATATTCTCAATTATTTTTGTTTATGAAGCATTAAAAAGGCTCTAGCTATACTATAAATATTCTATAGCCATAAGATCTCGGATCTCGATATAATATATTCTAAAGTCTAACTACTCTAAGAATTCTTATTTTCATACGATTTTTTAAAGTTTACTTCATAAATGTTAGAATATCTTACTAAATTTTTTCAAATTTTATACAGTATATATTATTGTCAACTAACTTTTGTAATAAAATAAGTAGTATATGGAGTACTTGCTCAATTGTACAATTAGAATCATTACAATTAAAAATGCAATAAGCGAAAATAAAAATCACTGGAGAACTGTAAGCACATTAATTTTTCATTTGGCCCATTTCTACTTATTTCTCTATAAAATGATACTATCAAGCATAAAATGGTTATTTTGTAAAAGCAAGCTGTGAATAATTCCAAATTTATGTTCTACCGCACTTTACTAACACCTGCATTCTGCACCGTATAATGATCCGTCGGACTAATTAATGCATGTGAAAAAGGAAAATACGGATTTATAAGTTGACAGTGAGCATTTATATTTTAAATGAATAACTGAATTTCATTACTTCATCGTTGTATCGGGCTACAGATGTGCATAAAATTAGTCCGCTCTGTATTTAACTCGAAAGCACTTATATGCCTCAATAATAAAGCACTACCCGAAGCAATTAAGGAAAAAACTGCACCGGGCTCAGAACGCGCAATTTCGAGTACAACAGTACTACTACTTATTGCTTAGTTGAACACAAAGACAGCATTGTACCACAGAGCGAGAAATCACCCGTGCAAGCGTCGCACGATGAAAGTAAGTGAGAGAGAGGGAGAGAGAGAGAACGAGGTGCACAGAACGACGCCTCATTGTTAGTCGTAAATCGAGCTAATCGTCGTCCGTCATTACGAGCGAGCGGCGATCGACCTACATGTGTGCGTGTGTGTGACATTCGGCTCTCGCCTGCAAGCAATTGTTCGAGAAACTGGACGCGCGCGTGTGTGCGTATCCATATGTATACGTGCAGGAGCGAGAGCCGCGTACGACGGATGATTTATCCGTCGCGCATCTGACGCCACGACGGCCAGGCAGCAGCTCAGCGGAGGCGGCGGCGGCGGCAGCCTCCCCGACGATGCACTTGCTAAACGACCGCGTAAATTACCTCTATCGCTTTCGCATTTGCACTTCTACACGTCCTCGATCTTGCTTAGAAACGACATCTGCGCTCCAGCTCTCCTGCATCTCTCCCTCTCTCTGTGTCATATATAATTAATACATTAGTTGTCGGATATATTGGCGACGAAAGCTCGGTTTGTAAACATTTATAAACTATTTGTATATAGCAGGATATACAGTAGCCAACTATTTCGAGACAATATAAAAAATAACGGGCAGTTGATCGATATCGTACTACAAAATCCTATAGTTTAAAATAACAAAGCGATATTTCGTTTCACACGTATAAGCCGCGTCAAATTGCACCTCTAACAAGAACCCACAAAGTCACTCGCGTTTCATATATAAATCGGTCGCCCGCCCGCGAAATAAATAAAGAAGAACGTCGCTATAAGTCGCAGGTGCAAATCGATTTGGCCAATCAGCCAAGTGTTGCCATGTAACAATCGATAAAAGAAAGTCGTGGTGTATATACGCAACAAGTTTAGGTAGCCGCGCTTCGCTGCACCGCACTGCACGTGGTGGCAAAGTTGGCGCGACAGCAGCAGCCGCGAAACAACAAAGCTCCAGCATCATAGCGTTTAAGCGTTGGCGATCATGTCCGCCGCGCTCTTGGGCTACCGACGCTGCAGCAGCAGCAGCAGAAGCAGCAGCAACAGCGACGAGTATCAACGATGCATAGCACGCCAGGGCACTTGACCGCTCGCGATAACGGCGCGAGTTACGACGGGCTGTACCGCCGACAGCACCTATACGCGTTTACGCTCTAGTGTGTGTGTGAGTGTGTGTACGGTGGTGGTGGCGAGGGCCTCGTCATCGTCGCTTTTGAAAGGGAATCCGATTACGCGGGGCGACGCGTCGCCGCTTCTCTCGCACCTCCGCTCACTGCACACCACTAGACTGGGTCATCGGTGTTGCGCGCGACGCTCGCCAGAGAGCCCCCGTTTATGGCCTTTCTCGATGATTTACGGCGACCGACGGCGCCGCCGACGCTACCGCTGCTGCCGCTATTGCTGCTGCTACATAGGCGATGTCACGACTACTCCTGGTGGAGGAACGCGACTTTCTTCCTTGTTCGACGTATAGATTCGGCAAGTCTCTCGAATGTGTTATTGGTATATCGAGGATTGTTCGATGTGCGGTTATCAGCGAGCTTGCAAGCACAAGTGTAATTCTAATTGCTCAAATTAACAGGAACAGCTTGGAAATTTAGAAACCAAATGGAATTGTTTGCATGTAAGGGATAATTGATTAATAATGTTTGAAAGTTACTATTTAATTTGTATATACGCAGAAGCTAATGAACTTATGTATCATTATCATTGCAGTGTTACAGCAGTACCACTCTGTACATAATAAATAGTGGGACTGCATCCAGCTAATGTGATTCGGTAATTACGTTGTGTTATCATAACTAACGAAAATATAAGTATGATACGCATATACCAGCTCATATCCATTAAATTACGCATTTAGCACTCAAGCTCACAAGCACTAAAGCAATTTCCATCTCCTCCACTTAATTCGGCTCGAGCTGGTCTCAATTTTCAGCTCTATACATATATACTCATCGCACGCACCAAGAGGTACACACGACACGCAGTGAAATTATTTTTCAAATTAATTCCATCGGCCTTGGCGCGCGCGAGCAAACTCTCCAGTAAGAAGATTAAAGGACTACTCGCTCGAACCCGCTGTATATACTGGCCCTAAAAAAGTTTTTCCATCTCCGCCCAAGATATATACCCAGCGAATTTCAGCCACACCGCAGCGAATCAACGCGTCCGCAGAGCTAAGTATACGCAGGGGTTTATACAGAGGGCCTGCACAGTACCGCGGCGCTCAACCCTCCGCACAGCTCAACTCCAAAAAGCCATCAGCCCTATTGACAGTGACGAGTCTCGGCAAAACACAGGCTATGTAAGGCAGGTCTTGGAGGACCGAGCAGCGCTCATAAGCGCACTTAGCCCTCCGGCAAGTGTATTCGCTTGTTCCCGTTCCCTTCTTGCTTTCCCCTCCCCCTATGCATTAAACGTCGCGGATCAAGAGAGTAAGGGAGAGAGAGAGAGAGAGAGAGAGAGAGAGATGTAGTCGGCACACACACGCAGTACCAAGTTTCCGTTTGCTGATTTCGGGCACGCGCAGCCAAGCCAATCGCGTTAGAGATGGAGGGTGGCAGTACCACTACCACCACCAGCAGCACCACCAAAGATGACACATCCTTCGATACACAGGCACGTTTGTACACGCGGACCAGTAATTCATTTACGCGCGCTCGCTACGACTCTGGTATTTGCAAACGCCGATATCGACAAGTCGCCGTAGTGCTAAGAGAGTCGAGTAAACTACTGCCAAGCACAGCTGAGCAGAGGGAGAGAGAGGCGGGAGGAGGCAGCAGCTCCATTGGAAAGATGAATGTGCACGAGGTATTGGTGCTTGAGCGAGGCTTGAGCCGACGTCTCGGAGAGTCTTAGAAGCCCAAGGACCCCTGGCCTCTGTGGATAAATAATGCCGATAGGGTGGCAAAGACCCTTAATTGCAGTTTGCGCGCTCGTTTCACGTCCTGGAGCAACGTAATTGGAATTACTCGATAAACAATCGCCGAATAATACTATTCGAAATGTATATTACTAGAAAATGTATACCGCTTATTTTCACGCACGCATTTGAATGAGAGATAAAGGACGATATGCGCGAGTATTGGAAGTGAACGAGACAGATGTGAAGCTGTATGATTTTATCGGAATACTGCGCTCTATACACATATATATAGCGTGGAAGAGAGCTGGAAGGCTCGGTCGGGATGGCAGAGACTTTGCGGGAGGGGCGCATTAGCCGATTAGGCGGACGAGGACGGCTGGCCACCGGGAAGCTCTACTACGGCCGCGCCTGACTGGCCACTTTCCCGAGTTTTGATTGTTTTTGACGTTAAGGACCGCGCGTGACTGCACTTTTGGGATCCGCGCAAGGGCCGCCGTGCGCAGGGGTAAGGGGTTAGCTGGCCAGAAATCGATGCGCTCGGTAAACACGCCGTATTTTGGAGTATAAGTAAATTATTGCGCGGTGCAGCTATATGGGAAAATCAATATGGAACGAAATGAATCGTTGTCCGTGTGCGTTAAGCTTTTGCAAGTTGTAAATGGTTGGGTGATTCGGTCTAAAGTACAGGCTGCACGCCTAATAGTTTATTTAATCGATACTTTTGTTCTTACCTCGCGCGTATAGTGCAAGAAGCATCTTAAATATTTAGGGCAATCCATAGTGCTGTAAGCTCGTGTAAATCGCTCAAACTAAGCACCCTACCATGGATTGAGGAATCGTTATATATAGACGTCCAAATCCCAGTCACCACCCACGCGTACAGTGAACACCGAAAACCCCGTTCCACCGATGAAACTCTTTAAATAATTCAGCGGTTTTCTGAAAAAACCGGAAGCTGTAGCCTCCCTCGCCTCTTATTCGATGACGTCAATTTACGTAAAGTATATCAGCAAAAGTTGAGACGCGGGTAGAGAAAGTCATACCAGCAAGAAAAATACACGGGGAGAAGAAGATGCGGCGGCGGCGGCACGAAGAGGATGGAAAATTAAAGAACAAGAGCGGGAGATTGGAGCAAGAAGAGGAGTAAAGGGGGAGGAAGAGCACCCGGGAAGAGGTGCTGATCCGCAGATTAAAAGCCCCTCGTAACGAGTGAGCGCGTCCGCGGGACGCCAAGAGAGAGAGAGAGAGAGAGAGAGAGAGAGAGAGAGAGAGAGAGAGAGAGAGACAGAGTGACTCGAAGAGGAGGAAAACCCGTCGACAACTGTCGTTTAATTAGGGAATTATCGAGGGATTAAATAAAGTAATTTGGGCCCCGACGCTCGTCGGCGAACAAGCCTCGATCGTTATATTTCCGCGCTCTCGCGTGCGACATCGGCCCGCGCACACCTCTTCTCCCCGAGCCTAATGAATCACGAGTCTCCCGTCCTCGTGCATATTTTTGAGCCTCGTAATGCATATGTACACATTCGATTCGCATCTCTCTCGGTATCTCTAAAGCGCACCAGTGACCGATTTTTATCTCTAACGCGTCACTCCTAGCTTATTAATCCTGCACAGATCGCGCGAAAGCTTTCGAAAAGCAACAGTCGTATAGCGCCTTTGTCACTCGCCTCGCATTGTGCCACTCGCATTATTTATCATTCGCGCGACACAACACGATATAACCGAGAGCGAATCGAAATAAGGATTAAGAGCCGGCAATAAAGTTGATTAATAGCGAAACGTAACCTCGCAAGCTCTTGCTATGACGCTCTGCAATTAAAAGCGATCGCAATGAAACTCGCGAAAAAGGAGCAAGTGCCGTAGCAGCAGCAGGCGAGAAAGAAAGCGCATAAATATCCGAGCAGAAAAATCAGCCGGACGCGCCCGCGCAACTAATATTAATTCAAATTGATTTAAGCCCATTTTTAATTAACAACGCGATATCGCTATATATACATGCGCTGCCCGGCGTATGCAGCGGAGAGTGTGTATGTATAGTGGCGTTATGCTGGCGCCGCGACCGGGCGTTTCTTAATGGGCCCCATACGGAGCCGCATATCAGCGCCCACGAGTCACGCATACGTACGCGTATATATAGAGTCGGTTATGCTGCAGATACACTTACACACGTATGGAGAGGCAATATTTCCTCCGACGCAAGGTCGACACTCGGTTAAATTAGAACGGTCGCGCGCGCGAACGCTTGCTTATGCGCACGCCCCGCTCGCTTACATACACATACTCGCTCGCTACTCCCTCTTATAAATCAAGCAATTTGGATGATGAAACGCTTCCGTGCGCGCTTAATATTCTAATATCGCTAAGTGCGCGCACCGGCTCAGTTCAGCTCTCTCTCTCTCTCTCTCTCTCTCTCTCGCTCGTTCTTGCCCTCTACAGAGCGGAGCTCGAGTCGACTTTTGTCCTCCTTTTTTCCTCAGGCTAGACCGCGAAACAGCCGCCGCGCTGCTGCGGGCCAGGGAGAGGGAGAGAGAAAGCGATCGGAGAGGGGAGAGACGCGCCCGCCAATAACCCGCCTGTCCCGTTTCGGCCTGCAACTACTTGCCTACTGGCCCGATGAGTAATAGGCCGAGCTGCGCCGAGCGTAAATCAGTCGGCGCAACCGAGCCAGCGCGGACTGCCCTTTATTATTGCCCTGGCCCTTTGGCCTCTCCCTCCCCTCCCCCTCTTCAAAGTAGCCAAGGGATTTTCGAGCCTTGACCGGCTCGTTATTATTTGAATATTCGATTTATGTCCGGGAATTCTTTGGGCTGCAGTGCACCGTCGTCGATGATTGCAGAGCGACTCGACGCGTACATTCTTGCGGATCGCGAGGCTCGTTGGGCTTATGATGAATGGAGCGAGCGATGTTATACGCTTCTCCTGTATACCGTGCTTGTGCATTATTTTTGATGCAGTGCGCACCAAATCAACGTTCATTTTCTTAATGTTTGCATTGAGGCTGGGTTTTTTAGAGCAATTTCAACCTTATGGAGTGGAAGTGCTGCCATCTCGTTACTCTAACATATTGACTATTCACTTTTATTGCATCATATTCCTAATTACATGTTTATTAGACGTGAACTGAAATAAATCAATGAGATCTGTATAAATGAGTAATTTTCTCATATCGACAAAGTCTGGTTAATTATATAATTTACGATTGTACATAATTGAAACTTTTTCCTTATCTGATTTTCGGGCGCAAATTTAATTACGCGTAAATTTATTATACGTTTGATTTATGTGCGCGTGTCTTCCAGCCAAATTAGAATTTGCATATTTATTGAATTTTAATTGCCTAATTTTCTATCACAGCGTGATTTGCACTTTTTTATTTCAGTAAAATTTAATGAAATGCAATGTTGTTTGCATAATCGTGAGTTTCTGGCTAAAAAAGAATCCGCTAATTAAGTGTAAAATGCAAATGGCATAATGTTAACTGTTGCATTCGATATCCAACGAATTAAAATCACTGTCGAAGCTATTTTTATCGTTCATATAAATTCTAAAAATCCAGGACTCTGAAATACCATTGCCGCGGTGAACAAAAAAAAATAACTCAAACAACACATTTTGAAGAACAATGTGAGATTTTTCAATTGCCTTCTCAACAGCGCGGTTATATTCGAACAATACTCATTACGAGAAGTGAGGAATCGGACTTGAATAGTCGTTCATTCATCCATCTGCGACGGAAAAGCCATCAAATCACTCTCTTCTCCTCTCCCGATCGCAAATAAAAAAAAAATCAAGGACAAGAAAACAGCCGAAACGTAAAGTTATCCATAGAGCAAAAGAAGCAAAGTGCGTCTGAGAGCGTCCATTACATCTCTTAAGCTGCATCTTCCAGTAGCGGAAGGAAGCTGCGAAAGAACAAAGAAGAAAATAGTGAGTATAGGAAGGAGTTGGCTTACTGCGCAATGAGAACGACAGACAGAAAAATCCAGAAGAAAAAGAGAGAGAGAGCCATATCCCGCCCGGGAATTCTTAAATTATGGTGGCCGCACAGGTACGTCGCGTGTCGCCGAGACGCTGCGGGAGGGTCGCGGGCCGCGCAAAAACAAAAGCCCAGAAAGAGAGAGAAAAACTTACCTATTAAGAAGTTTTTTACCTTTCTAGAACTCGTCTCTTCTCCCCGATATATACGTATACGCGGTGCAGCTTCGCCGGCTTTTTACAGTCGACGTTCTCTCTTTCTCCCTCTCGTCACTCTCGTCTCTCTGCTTCTCTCCCCATGCTTCGATGCTACCTCCTCTCTCATTTTTCCACTGTACTCTTGGCGCTGCTCCCCGGCTTTATAGCCGTGTATAAGCTCGATCCCCGGACGGCGAGGTCGCTTAATGGCCTTAGTTTCAAACGAGCGAAATATGGAAAATACATAAGTTCTGCAATTGCCTTTCTTTACTGAATATTTATTCACGGCGTTGTGTTCGCGCCCCGGAGCTCACTTTGTTTCTATTTTCTCTCTTCCATGCCTATAAAAATCCGGTGGCGTACGCTAGGCTCCTGCGAACTTTACTACACCGGTGTAAAACTCGAGAGATCGCAGTCAACATCATTACAGCTACTCACAGCAATTCGACAAATTCGTCCGTCTCGGCATTCTTATACATCAGACCTTGGACTTTGCGTCATAAGCTAATGCACGCGTTCAGATGCGTATGTAGCGGTGCAACAATCGCGCTCGCGAGGCTTATGCTTGATAAGAGGCGCGCGTGCGGACAAAGAGGCGTGCGGGAGTTGAGTGCGTGCAGTCTCGCGTGCATCGTCGCACAAAGTGAGCCGAGGAAGTGAGAGAGGAAGCGAAAGGAAGAGGAGGGAAACATAAAGAAAGGGGGATATTCCGTCCACTTGCGTGACTTCGTGCATCTCATTTCTCCAGACTTGCATGTTCTTACATATAACATATATATGTACATCGCGCTCGCTCGCTTTTCACGAGTTTGCGTTTTTTTTTTATCTTCTTACGCAGTTTGTTTTTAATCATCGTTTGTTGGTGTCAAGCGGGACGGATGAATTTCTGCAATTTACCCGGGAAAATTCAGTCACGAAGGTGTGTTTTTGCAACAACTAAAAAAAAAACATAAAGAAAACAGAAGAAAGTTGTCGGGAGGGGTTGCGAGACTCGAGCTATATACACAGAGAAAGGTTCTCCTTGGAGGATAAGCGAGAGTGAAAATGGAGAGAGAAAGAACGGTAAGAGCTGGAGTTTAATTAGTCGCGCGCCAAGTCGTCAGAATTTTCTTAGCTCGTGGCACACCGGGGCTCGCGCTCTATTTATTTTCCGCTGCCGAGCGAATTAAGCTTGCGAATGTGCGCGCCTTGATGCGGAGCGTCGCGCACGTGGTGTGGACTAGGTGGACCCCGTGGAGGAGTTTTTGCGCGGTGCATTCTTCTTCTCTCTGCGCACTTTTCCAAGAAATCTAACTCGGAATGCGGAGATGATGAGACATTCGCGAACAATTAGCCGCGTGCAATTCGAGGAAAATTTAGTTTGCAGGAATTTATCCCGAAGGCAGAAATGGCAAGTGTATATAATAGGGTAAAGTTTCTTTGGAAGGATTTCGTCGAATGAAAATAGAGGCGGCCGCGAGGGCTGAATTAATGACGTATAATTGAATCACTTTGGCGTCTCGAAAATCACAATATTATCCGAGCCAATTCATCGGGAAGTTACGCTCATTTGGCGATCAAGAGCCGCGCGCACTCCTTTCTTTGCCGCCTATACATACATATATACCTTGGGCACATAAGAAAGGGGGAGCAGCAGCTCGAGCTTCTTCTTGCCCACTGGGTAATATTAAAAGAGCTTCTTATACTCGTCGGCGGGCAACTTCTTTATTTTTCCTTCTCTTCGTTCTTTTTTTTAATTTGTTGTTCTTGCCGGCGTCTTATCAATGCGGGGGCCGTCTCCCAATTAGCGTCCTGCGAGAGTCAGAAAGAGAGAGAGAGTGAGAGAGAGAGAGAGGAGAGCTGCTTTAGGGGAGGGCAAAGAGTCGCTGCGAGCCTGGTCAAGCGGCGAACCCCTCTTATTATTTTTCCAGTAGAAATGTAATGCGATCTTGCGGTCGATGGCTCGCCACCGCTGCCACCGCCGCCGAGCGCAGCCACGCAAACTTCTAATTCGCTTGGATGTTGTAAGGGAGAGCCGCCGCCGCTGCTGCTTTCTTTCTTGGCCTACGGACAAAGAATTTTCCTTCCTGATTCACGAGCGCCCCGCGCAGGATCTTAGAATTCAGCGCGAGCCTTCCCCGTACTCCATTATTATTGTTTGCACTTTCCCTACTCGTTTTTTTTCTAATCAAATTAGCTCGCGCATTATTCTGCTGTTTCTGTATAAAATTATAGAGCCGCCGTCGCTGCTCTACTCTGCTCGCGGCACCATGCTCCATTTCTTCGACTCATTACGTCGGGGCTATTTTCTTGGAAATTCTTTTGAAATACGTAATTGGACGCGATAGTCCATAAAGAAAAGGTATACTGCATCAAACTGCTTTAGAATTATTTTATATTATTTTATTGAAGAGATAATGCATTTAAATAGTTTATACAAAAGTGTGATGCAGCATATACGAAACACTTTTGTATTAAAGAAAAAAAAAGAGGAATAAACTGCAGTCGATAAGTTGTACGATTCGGGCAACTTCCACTCGAGAGAAATTATCCAAAAAACAGAGGGGCGGTGAGAGAAAAACAAACAGCAGTGCAAGAAAGAGGAAAGACAAACAATCCGGGGAAAATAAAAAGTCGCGAGTTTACGTGCAATCTCATTTGCCGCAGGGTAGGGGAAAAAGGGAGAAGCGCGCACTCGTCATTGTGTCTGGTTTGCACTGAGCGCTGCGGAGGGAAGCTACACGCCTCGTATACGCATATACATATAGATATATTACGCGACAAAGCAATTCGTCAAGTTCAAGATCCATGGCAGTCGCTCTAGTGCAGTGCATATACCCTGCGGAGGCTTTGCGTAAATTCAAAATTTGCCCCGAGGTGCCGGCGGATCGGGTATTCCTCCAGAACAAACGCCTCGACGAGACTGTGTATATATGAACATGTACTAAAACGCCATCCCAACTTTTGTTACATTCTTTTACTTTTTTTTCTTTCACGGGAAAGTTTTTAGAATTTCTGCTTTTCAGGTATTACTTTGTCTTAGGTGACAGTGTTCAAGAGTTCGACGACAAATTCATGCTTGCACATTTTTATAGTTCTTGAACCACTTGAATAATATTTTATATTATTTTGTTATTCAAAAGAACATGCAGTGGTAAATGAAAGAGTACGTTAATCTCTTTGAACTTGAGAATCATGTATTTATAATAGGTCTTTGAGCCAACAGGACGGAAGCGGGAAACGGCAAAATTCCAAGTATATGTATAAAAAGCAGTCGGTCGTTGTAACCGATGGCGCATTGTGCGCAGGAGAATATTAAAAAATCATATCGATATATATACACATCTGTCTCGGCTGTTCTACCTCCCCTCTTTCTCTCGGTGACGAAGGCACACGCGTCCCCTTTTGTTTCTCGCCTAGGAACACAAGCGACAAGCGACTGCGAGCAAACCTCCAATTAACAAATGCTTGGTCTGCTGCATGGGGTTCTGCACGCGCTATACTACTCGCGAAAGAGAGAGAGAGAGAGAGATCTGGAGCGAAAGAATTGAAGGGCCCACTCGAGAGAGAGAGAGAGAGTGAGAGTGAGAGAGCCGCTACGGGAGCCAGTGCGTGCACGGTTCGCAGAAAAAGGAGAAGGCGCTGCTCCTGCGCGCGCGAACGCGTGTGTCCCTTTTTACGAGGACACATATATGCATACACATACCGCGTGTACATCGCGATCGTGCAGTACGACCCCCAGACTAATGAGACGCGCGAGTGACACGCGACCCCCCCCTCTCTCTCTCTCTCCCACTCGCTCTGTACTCCTTCTTTGCATTCAGCCGTATAGTGCGTGCAGTGCGTCTTTCTTTGTACTCGAGACTGCAGAGAGAAAGAGAGCGATGGAAGTGAGCGCATGCGTTATGCAATATGTCGCGTCGCTGAGAGAGAGAGAGAGAGAGAGAGAGAGAGAGGGAGAGAGCTGCACGGGACAAAAATCTCTCACTGGCGCCCTTCAAACAGACCCTTAAATATTATACGGCTATGTATGGTGCCGTGTACTTGAGTTTCTCTGCCTCCTGCTGCGGCTACTGGTGCATTTTACCTCGGTTTACATATGTATACCAACGGTTTCGAACAATTTACGAGCAGATAATGAATGAAACTTCGTTTGCGCTTATACATATAAAAATGAGATTTTAATTAAACGAATATCATGTCAACAGCGTTTACAAAAGTCTCCGCGATTCATTTCTATACGTATGCACGTGTACGTATACGCATATCGCAGACAGTATCGTTGATTATTATAGCCGCGTGAGATACACAGCATGATGAAATAGAATGTATATAAGCGATACCAACTTTCCTACCTACTCAACGATCGCGCGCAAGAGAATAAAATAACTTATTGATTCGAATGGGGCGCGCGCGTATAATCTAAAAATATATACAGCCTCGAAAAGTGCAGTATAGCCTCAAAATATCGAGATGTGTACGATAAACAAGACTCAGCACTAAAACGCATCGGACTTTTTCACTGCACTACACCATACCGCCAACTCTTTTATTCCTTTATATATATATCTATAAAAGCCACCCACGAGCTCTCGGTCTCGACGCCCGTTGCAATGCACTTTTTCAAGCACGCAGGTATGTAATAACCCAGCGAAAAAATTCAGCGAACATTTGAGTAAGTATGGCCGATTGTGCAGCGCAAACTTACACTTATCTCGCTCTCTCTCTCTCTCTCTCTCTCTCTCTCTCTCTCTCTCTCTCTCTTTCTCTTATACAGATGATACTCGGGCAGTATAAACGACAGAGCGCAGTAAAATATTACGGGTCCTTTATTAAACATTTTCTTTCTTCGCAGTCGGTCCGCAGGCACGCACAGCTCGCGATATAATGCACTGCGTTCCGTAAGAAAACGGAAATTATTGCCGTACTAAGGTACAAGAAGGAGGCAGGGAGGAGAGTATTTTTCCACTGCTACCGAAACTTTTTAATTCCGTACACCGAGACTCGCGCGCCGGCACGTGAGAAACCGTCCTGTATAAAGCAAAATGTTTTCCTTAAACAACGATAAATACAATCGCATATCCCTTATCCACCCGTCGACTAAACCTTTCGCTGAAAATTGCTATATATTGCAGGAACCCTTTGAAAAAGAAAGCAATCGTTGTAGGGCCTATACATCGACAACGCGTAGTTTCATCATCACCTTGACGGAAGCTGGCGTACGGGGAAACAATGTGATCGCTCGCTCCTTGCGAGGGTCTGGGCTGTCTAAGCTGGCCCCTTCGATTCTCTCCCGTTCACTCTATGGCAGAGAGACGCAGACATAATCAACGCCACGTCGGCGACGAGACAATGAAATCTGCATCCATCCACTGGCAGGGATATCGAAGCGCTCCGACGCGGCGGCGGCGCAAGATGGGCTGCTGCTGCTGCTGCTGCTGCTGCTGCAGGGAATCGAAGAATAAACGGAGGGCGGATCGACCTAAAGGAGTGTATAAGCGTATATCGGCTGCTCCTCGATGAGAGAGAGAGAAAGCGCGTGTGCAGTGCATGGGGGAGGATGACGAAATGATTTTCGCGGCTGAAGGAGCTCGGAGCTGCTGGCGGTTTAACGGGGAGAGACGGCGAGACAATGATGAGCCTGGGATGGTATAAAAGGAGAGAGCTCGAAACGAGATTGCTGTGCACAGGGCTCGTGAATCTCGGGGATTGTAATTATTTTCTAGTCTATAAAGGCTGCAGCAGTAACTCGTTCCAATCGCGCGTAGCTTCATCAATTTGTCAGCGATGAATAAATTACTTTGTTTATTGCTCGTCGCTTTCATATATACCGATCCAATGATGGTTATCCGCTTCATTTATATACGACTGCCCAGCTACGCTCTGCTTTTTTTCTTTTTTTTTTTTAATTAAAAAACAAATTGTAAAGGCACTTTGTGTTGTGAGAGCATTTATTTGTTACCGATATATATATATATATATATGTCCTCCTTTAATCAACAATAATTGACATTTTAAAAAAATAGTTTTTTTGTATCGATGCGCGCATGCTACGAATACATGAATATTTATATCGAGGATGGCGAACTCGCCACTGAAAAAGTTCAAATTGGAATATAGCACAATTTGTAACAATAAAAGTTTGAAAGAGAAAAATAATGTCCGTGCAAAGGAGAGAGGAAGTATAGGAAAAGCGCGGTACACACAGGAGGATGAAAGAGAAAGCGATTTTGCGCGGAAGGACAAAGGAGAGAAAGATAGACAGGAGAGAGAGAGAGAGAGAGAGAGAGAGAGAGAGAGAGAGAGAGGAGCAAAAAGAAAGAGGTGCACACAAGGGGAATAAGAAAACGAGGGAAAAAGTTGGCAGCAGCAGCAGCAGCAGCAGCGGATATAGAGAGATAAAACATAGAAAGGGTCAGAGGCGTAAAAGGGAAAGGGACGTCGGGCCGAGCGAGACAGCAATAGCAGCAGCAGCAGCAGCGTCCATTTTCAATGGCACACACCAGCCGCGGCAAAGTGTGTGCTCGCGCGTATATACATATCCCTCATGGCACGTACGCGTGTGTTGTGGATTATTCAGCGTGTGCGCGTCGCCCGCTGTCTCGGCTTTGTGTCCGCGTCTGTCCGGAAAAGTTGCCTCCTCTCCCGCGTGTATTCGCAAATGAACGCCGTGGCCCTCCTGCCACTTGAGAGAGAAAGACAGAGAACGAGGATCGTCAAGGACACGATCCCGGTGCGTAATATGCAGCAGTCCCGACTCTTTATTTGCCCAGGCCTAACTTGCCCGCGGGAGCGGTTTTAATATTTTGCTCGGTGGAGGAGGGGGGAGTAGCGAGATCCGCGTCTCGTTAGGATGCTCTTATCTGTCCCTCTGTATTATGCAGATTTTTTTTCTTACTCCTCCCGCGTCCTCGCGCGTCCCGTTCTTTGCCTCTACTTTTTTTTTTCGTTTATTTCCTTGCAGGTTGACTCGGGTATAAGAGTAGAGGACGATCTCAATTGTCACGGAGTGTCGGCTTGGCGCTACTGAAATGTCATACGCCCATTGTCTCGGATATCGTTCTTCAATTCAGAGTGTTTTACTCGTTAGCGAGATATACTCTTACTCTTACTCGGCTGCAACTGCAGGGGAAGACTCTCGGGGAAATTGCTTTCAGCGCCGGGGGATGACGCGCGCCAATGCAATTCTTATGCCATCTTCAACTTCTTTCAATCTTCTTCTTCTTTCGTTTTGAGCCCTGACCGTCATTAATAAAAAGAAAGCGATATTGCACTTTAGCGGTGATTAAAATATCGCAATAAAAAGAAATAGCGAATGAATATATCAATAAAAATCGCTTATCGAGGAAATATTTCCTCGGCGCAATCGAGCCCCGCAGCTCTCCATATTTATTCTCTTCATCTTTCTAGGTCTCTCGAGCAAATTCCAGCACGAAGAGAATAGCTTTCGATTGTGTGGCACGAAATAGATTCCAGCACGAGCTGCTCCGTCGTTCGGTTGTCCGTTCCCTTCTTCGTTTTTTCTCTTTTCTCTTTTATTCGCTTACCTTTTTTCGGAGTACGCGGAACGTGTGCATATACGTATAGAGGACGGGGACGACAAAGGACGAAACAAGACGCATGAGAGGAAAGTTATTCTCGTAAAAGCACGTGCCCTTATACTTATAGGTATAGGATATAGAGAAGAAAAAAAATGTCCTGCTTATACGATAAAAGAGTAAGCAATCGAACCTTTTATATTGTGCTTTTAAATATTTTATTCCGTCCAGGATAAGAGCTGAATTGTTCTGCGTGTACAAAATATGAATATAAAGAGCTTATATCCCTCTTATTTTATTACTCTCAATGAACTCCATAATAATTTTATATGCTATCTACTATAATAATAATTAATTATACTTAATTTTTACTTTTTTAATCGTCGAAGCACTTTTAAACACAGTCTAACCATGGATAAACCAACAGCAGACCTTGAATGTATAAGCATGAAATTTACGAAGGTTTTTAATGGAAAACGGTAACGAGCTTCTTAATCAGCGGAAGATGGTGTAGAATAGCGCAAAAAGGAAAGCTAAGGGTAACGCAGCAGCCCGCGGGCAAAGTATACGCAACCGAAAACCAGAAGGTATACATACTTCCTTTTTTGCTCGGTCCATCCCCCAACGGTACACTCGTCTATACACCGCACAAGTGTATGTATATATACGCAAGAATATGAAGGCGAGCGCGAGTGCGCGGGGCATCGGTGCATCAGAGTGTCTGGTGGTCCGCGGACGAGGCGCGCCGCCGTGGTGGTGCTGCCGGTGAGTAAAGAGAGCCTGGCGAGAGCAAAATAGAGAACAGAGCAAGAGAGAGAGAGAGAGAGAGAGAGAGGGAGATCAACCGCACTGCACGGGATCGCTGCTCGAATTTGCATTGAATGCCCTTAGCCGGGGCAGAGCGCAACAGCAGCAGCCCCGGAACGTATCCGCTGCTGTTGCTGTTGCTGCTGTTGCTTCTCTTGCCGTCTTGTACCATTGTGTTTATTTATGCACTTTAATTATATCAAATATGGTGTGTGTGTGTGTGTATGTGTATACGCGACGAGAAGCGGCGACGGCGGCGGCGGCGATGCGCGCACCGTATAATGGGAGCTCGTGTATTCCGTACGTAAAAGACACGTAAAACGCGCCTGCACATTGCTTTTGTTGTTGCTGCTGCTGCTGCTGCTGTTGTTGCTCTTATGGGCGACTTCCTAGCTACTCCCTGCAGCACTAAACCCTGAAGCTCCATATACGCGAGCTATGCTTCTTCGGCTCGCGCGAATCGCTGCACGAACATTCCTCTCTCTCTCTCTCTCTCTCTCTCTTCCCTTTTTATGCCCGAGCGAGCGATCCATACTTTTTGCCTCTTTTCTCTGCAGCGCCTCCCTCTCTCGTGTATGTATACCCTTTTCCCGCGTATACGATTCATTGTCCTTTTGCTTTAGTTTCGCCGCCGACGTCGTCCACCTCCTCCTCCTCTCGTCGTCGTCGTCGTCGTCGTACGAAATTACTGTATTTATTCGCCAAGTAATGAGCGCGACTAAGCACGAGTTACGTATAGTACACTTTTTTCCTTTTCGACATGCCTCGGACTCGCTTCGGGGCAAACATGCTTAATTGGTATACGATTATTCGGAGCTTAGTCGTATAACCATATAATGCCGATATGATTTTCTGCTAATTTGTTGGGACGCCGCGATTGTATGTTATTAGTTAAAAGGCGACCATAAATGAAAGTAACGGAGAAAGTAAAAAAACGATAATAGATAATAGTTGTTTCTTCGCTCGGAATTGCATATCCCGTCGCGGTTTTTACAGAATATATATGTATATATATATACTTGCCGATTGGCTCGACATCGATATAGTGCATAGCTATGGGAGATACTCGGCTGGTGCATCGCGATATTGGTTTAAAGTAGCCTTTAAAACCGAATGTATGTCCTCGGCGAGCATTGGGCCATAAACAACCGATTGAATCGCTAAATTATTAGGGGATACGGTATATGCAACGGGGCCGCCGCCGGTCGCATGCACACGCGATAAAAGCCGGAATAAAGCTTAATAATGAAGCGTCGCTCGGCCATTATCGGTGAAAACTGCGTCTCGCAAAAAGTAGAACAGCCGCCCTCCCCTCCCACAATCCACTACTGCATGTAATCGCAATTGTTATAGTCGAGTTTTCTCTGCTTACCATTAAAATTTAGCGGGCCCCGCGAGCAGATCATCTTTATCGATATCGAGTGCCTTCATGATCGTCGTTTTCCCGCTGCTGCTAGTCGGCATGCATGCAGCAGGAGGACCCCGCGAGCGTCTTCTAATCCCTATAAATCTCTCTCTCCTTCTCTCTCTCTGTTCTTCTTCATCCATAGCCGGGGCGAGCAGAGAAGAAAGGCCCCGTAATATAATTTTATAAACGCTCGTAATAAGAGACATAAAATGTGTAATCATTTTTGGCGTTCGCTTTGCGCTCTCGGTGCGCGCGCGCGGGAGAAAAATTATCCGATAGAAAGAGAGGAGCGGGAGAGAATGTGGAAACGATATATAGGATATATAACGAGGGATCTCGCTGGATCTATTTCGCTGGACCAATACCGCAGCGCGCCACAACTCGCTCTGCCTTACGGGGGCTAAATCTTGGTGCTGCCACTATATTATCGGCCAAATTACACCGTGCGCTCGACTATGTAAAGGAGTGAAAGAGCGGCCGATGCCGAGACGATATCAGAGAGAGAGACTGAGACCGGAGAGAGTATAAAAATATTCGCGGATCGAAAACTCTTCTGTTAAATTGCAGTGGCGAATATAAGCGGAATTACGGGCGCGAATTTAAATTTATGAATATGATTAAGTGATTTACATGGGCTTTGGACAATTTTATACGCTGCTATACGGTTGTTTTTCCGAACTGAAGGGCTAAGAAACGATAACAATGGCATTATAATGCTGCACGCTTTATCTCGAGACCTAAATAAGTACGGAAAAGAGCTACTAAACTATTTTCTCCGATGTATTATATTATTCGGTATTATATTCCGCTCCCGATGTGTATACAGTTAAGCGCGTAAGTGCGCCACATACATTTTCAAGGATTTCGCTTTTGGAGCTAAAGATCAATCGTGTGATAATTCATTTGTCCTCCAGTAAATACGAATACTGTTAGGTATTTTTCTATACTTCTAAACAAATGAGATAAAACTGTACGATATTTTTGTTGGAGTGTATAACGTTTGCATTTCTATACAACATTGTCTGCCATAATGGACTGCAATTATTAAAGGCTTTATTATACCGAGCTGTTATTTTTTTTTTAAAACGATAACACTGTTTGGAGGTAAAGAGACTTGTAGTTCTAACATGTTTTAAAAATAATGCAAAGAAACACAGCAACTGCGCGACGGCATAATAGCATAAGATAAAAAAAACGTAGGAAGGAGGGAGGAAGACATGGAGGAGAGCAGGAAGAGCGAGCGAGCGAGGGAGAAAGAAACGGATCCGTTCCCGGGAAAAAGAGCCAGCCAAAACACGTTGTTTTGCAGTGCACCGCGCGGGGGCAGAACGCATTTGCTTAAAAGGGGCATTAAGCATCAGTGTGCAGGCGCAAGTGACGCGAGGGATTTTATACTTTGCTGACATGCGTTGGAGTGCAAATGCCTCGGGTTTCTTTCTTCCCTTCCTCTCTCCCATCACTCCCTCTCTCTCTCTCTCTCTCTCTCTCTCTCTCTCATACTTTTTCTCGTTTTCTTTGTCCCTCGTGCGCACTTCTTATCCTCGGCGCTTTTTCCGCATTCGGCGCGTATAAACGCAGCAACGCTGATGTCGTTGGCGGCGGCGACTCGGCGAATTCACAGAGAGCGAGAGAGAGATAGAGAGAGAGAGAGAGAGAGAGAGATGGCAAGATGTATGGCGGATAATGCATGCAGATAGGATTGCGCGGCGTGTGGAAGGGAACCTATATAAGGAGCGTTCTGTGCAAATGAGGGAGAGAGACAGCTGCAGAGAGGGAGAGAGAGAGAGAGAGAGAGAGAGAATCTCGCCAAGACTACCGATCACAATACCGCACTCGCTAAAGTGCATATTGTATACCTATGCATGCGTGCGTGTGTCTGTGTATGTGTCTGTGTGTGAACGTGCATGTACGTAAAGTAGTGGCACGAGTTGCGAGCTCCTGCGCTTGACTTTTTCCTGCATTCTCAAATTGCTTCTTATATTGCAGTTGCTTCTTTTCCAAGAACTCGATTCTCGCGATGTAATGTGTATCGTAATCGGTAGCGAGAAAAGTCAAATTGTGCAGTCGAATGAAGCACAATACTACATCGAGCCGCTACTTTTTTTTCAAGATACCTATATTCTCTCGATTTATGAATATATATATCTATATCACGAGAAATATCGTTTCCCAAGTCATCGAGGAGTAAATTAAAACAATTCGGCGCACACGCGAAAAAGGAATATCCGCGGCAATAATAGATAGCACTGCAGCATATAAAAGAGCGCGCGGGGCGAGACAATAAAATTCAGGATAAGCCTGATGTGCATTTTCGTCAGGACCGCCCGCGCGCGAAAAAGCGAATTCTCGAAAGGAATAATAGCTGCTGCTGCGATCTCGAGCCTGCGCACGCTATATATGCAGCCGCGAAGAAAAGTAGAAGAGGTAAAATTTGCAGGAAGCGCGAGGAGGAACCGACTGCACCACGCGGAACGGGGTCGAAGTAGGGAAACAAGAAAACTTCAACGATGTCACGCGCGCTTAGTAAAGTTTAGTGGCTCCGGGTTCGCGCGACTCTCGCATGGCATCATCAGTGTTTAGGTCTTCTCTCTTTCTCTCGCGCTCGCTTCTCTGCTCTGCCAGGAGGGTAAGGAGGAAAGAGGGAAGAGGAACGTTTATTAGCGCCAGTAACGAAGTTCCGACTCAGCTCTCTTTCTCTCGCAGCGAGTGCTAGCTCTCTCATTTCCGCATTTCTCTCCATTTCCCACTGGTATATATACATGGCGTCCCTCCTCCTCGACCAACCCTCTCAGACTTTACGCCGCGCAGCTCTTCCTTGTTTTTTCGAATCTTCCTTTATTTCTTTTCCTAACCCTCCTCCTTTCTCGCTTTCTTTGACCCTCTTCTCTCTCTCACCTTTTTCACCACCTCCTCCCCAACTAACTTATTTTCTTCTTCTTACCCAGTTCGCCTCTCCCTATATATAGATACTTGTTCCATCGCGATTGCGCGCACCTTTAATCCAATATTTCTTTTCTTTTTCTTTCATATTCACTAGCGTTAAGCTGAAATCCTTAATTAACCTAATACTTAAACCATGTACTTATTTTTATAACTCGGATAATACAATCGGATAATGCTTCGAGCCTTTATCATCTCCACATCGCGAATCATACAATTAGTAACGCAAGCATAGGGCACGTGCATAAATGTTCATAAAGAGAGGAGCGCGTATTTAATGGGAAAAAGGAGTAGAAAGGGCACGAATCAATTATCCCTAACACGTCTTCCAATCTGCAACTCTCTAATTATGCTCCTCCTCAGACACACAATCACCTACCGTTGCTTTTCATTTTCCCTATCGCTTGTGTTTCATCATTTTTTTTTCTGATTTCTTCTGCGTGCGCGCACGTGCCTTTCTTTTTCTCCTCGCAGGCGTTACGCAGCAGCAGCAGCAGCAGCGGTTAGTGGCAGTAACAGCAGCAACGCGTACGCAGGTCCTACGTAAGCTACTTAAAAAAGTTTGCGAAGGAGCGCTGCGTCACCGGAGAGTCGTTAAGGGGCGATGCATCGGGCCGCGTGCGCGGAGGCCGCGCGAAACGGGCGCGCAACTCGCGCGCCTTTAATTAAAAGTCCGGAGGCCAAGGGGCTCTTCTTCTATATACTTCCTGCTTTCTTTCGCAGCAGCTCCCTTGTGCTCTCGGGGGCTTTTGCTCTCTCGCTCTCGCACTTATAAGTCGTTGTATACAGAGGCGAGCGCGCGCCTTCGGTTACTTTGGCTATCAAAGCCTCGAGTAGTCCTCTGACATCTCAAATTTCCCCCCGCCATCTTTCATTAATTCTTCGTTAGTACAATAGAGACGCATTTATTACGTTTGCGCGTATTAATTATAAATTTTGCGAATAACCACTGCTATAGTCACAATTATTTAGTTTGAAATTTAACAAAATAATATTTTAATCCGATACTGTGCCCCTCTTAATGGGAAATGAAAATAAAATATATATCAACAATAAAATAAATATGTATTTTAAAATAATATTTGCTTTTATGAAAATCCATTAAAAAATGTGAATAAATAAAATGTAATGCGATATTTTTTAGCCGCTGTCGGAACGAATGAAAATCAGATAACAAAACAGCGTCAATTGAAACTGTAATTAACGAAATGCGACGCTATCTGCTCATTCATTAGCTCATCATTAACGTTTCAGGCGCATTAAATTTCACGTCGCTGGAACAAAAGGCAGTTTATTGACCGTTTCCATTACGAGCCTACGTCCATTATGATTTGGATGATTTGATAAAAATAACGAAAAAACGAACGCATTCAGCGTGGATGAATGTGCGGCTCACGTTTACCGACTTCGCGAACGTGCAGTGATTTTCTGTTCGTACGCAGAGGCGTCGCTGCTCCCGCATACGGGCTTGAGTTTCACACTCGTGGATTTCATTCAATTCGCATATTTTGTTCGACTTTGCACACCTCCAATGGCCATCTCACTGCGCTAACTTACCGCAACGTCGTTGTAAAGCAAATGCTGCGTCATCTCTGCTTATCTCTCGACTCTCCGCCTTTCTATTATTTTAACGCGATTCGTCACCACTTTACAATGTTTTTTCATGCAACAGCTGTGTACTTCTTCGCAAGTTTCTTCATCGTCGTCGTAGTAAGATTGTTTGAATTTCTACAATTTATTCGAACTTCATGAAAAAAGTTTGTTATACACACAGTATATTCGCGACTACTCTTGAATTTTCGCAAAGTCAATAATTAAGTAAAGGGTTTCGAGAAGAATCGGGGGAAATTCCCAGAAGTAGCGTATAGTGTAAGCCATTAGTAGTGGAAGAAGGAAAGGAGAAGCGGAGAGAAGATAAAGAAGTCACTGCATATAGGTATATAGATTGCAGAACGAGAATAAGAATTGAGAGGTAAAGAAAGGACGGGAGGGAGCAGGAGGATTTGGAAGCTTTGCCACGCGCCGCGCGCGCGCAGACCCTGGAGCCACATGATTCATGGGAGCACGCGCTCATCATTTGTTTGACTATTCCTTATGTTGTGGTATGTATATAAAACTCGCTTCTACGGGGGGAGATTCAGTCCACTTCCTGCGCGGCCGCAAACATTTCGACCACCGAGTAGAAGTCGCATTATCCTCTGGTTTATTTTTTATTTGTTTGCTTTCATCGCTCGAGTCCCCGCTGAAAAGCCAGCGATGCTTCGCTGCAGGTTCTCTTATTCTATGCATAAAAAGTCTGCGTCCACCTTTTTTCGTATTTTGCGTGAGGCCAAACAAGCCAGAGTTCGAGAATAGATGCGGTAACCATTCGTGTGGTCCATTATGCACATGTCATTATTTAGCTTAACTTACAAGGGTGAACCACTGACATTTTTTCATTGGCTAGGGAGTATTTTATGGATTTTAAAAATGGCGGTTATATAGTAGTATATCTAAAAAATGTAATTACATTAATTTTCTTTTGTTCTCTGAAACAAACAAATGAGAAACGTCTACAGATGTTGGCTGGTCGAGGAAGTACACGCGAGCAGCTTAAAGCTGGCTCAAGCTATACAGTAGTTCAAGGGCGCGCGCTCGGCCGGTCCTCGCGCGGTATATTCAACGATTCCATTTGACGCCCGGGCCGTCAATTTACGCGCGAAGCGTACGGTAGAGCAAAAACAATTGAAGCGCGTCCCGGTCCGACGCCGCCGCCGCCGTAGGGCAGACATAAAACTTGGTCCCTTCGCTCGACCCGCCGACGTTATCCATATTCACGGGGCCGTTTTCACTCTTTCTCTCTGCCTCCGCTGCTCGTGGATTCATGAATTTTCCATCGTTTATCGAGCTTTCCCTGGCTCGTTTCGCAGTTGCCAACGGACCAACGGAAGCGCATCGTCCAACAAGCTTGTGAACTGCTTGCGCAATGAATGCCGCGCCGAGTGAGATTCGTCGACGGATGGCTGGAGGGGCAGCTCCTGCACACACGGGAACGCGCGAGTGTCTGTGCATGGTGAGTGCCAACTACCGTGCACACACACACACACACATATTTGCCGCGGAAATTTCGAGAACTTTAATTGGGGAATATTTAAAGTTTTAATGAAAATTAGCGGGAGGATTTTCGAAAAGTTCCTGTCTGCCACGCGCTTCTTTTTTTTTTTACTCACCGCGTCGACGCTTACATTGGACGGTTTTATTGAATATTTGAGATGGTAATTTTAATTATTCAGTGAATTTACTGAATGTTTCAATTCGAAATTTAAGCTATAGTTGTTTTTTAAATCAGAAGAATTGAAAATTGTATGGAATTTTACACAAAATTAATATAAGACCATAGCAAAAATTATGCAGTACATTGATTATTTAATTTTATAACTGTTTAACATAATATAATAACTAGAGTTCATCTTTTTTAAAAGTTTTATTTTTATAATATGGAAAAAATCTTATTTGTCTAATTATTTACTTTCAAGCTTTGTTTTGACTATAGTCCAGTAGGGTAACAACTAATAGTTTCGTTATTACTGTGTATTCATAATTATATTCATAAATAGATTACTTAATACTTTGAATTACTGTATATATATCGTAACTAATAAATTAGATTGTATTCAAACATATAACTTAATTTTGTTTGACCGTAAAAAAAGTTTATCTATTAAAAATAAAAAAAGATTCATATCCTTGTGAAGCACAATTTACACTCAAATAAGAATATATTAATTTCCACTTCTCTCGTGCAATAATCTTAGCGTAAAAAATTTCAAACTCACGAGGACGGTAAGTCAGGCGCTGGTGTCGACAGAGCAAACGAGGTAAGAGAGGATCGCAGCAGAGCAGCCCACCTCCAACCAACCGGCACACGACTTATTCTGATCCTTATTTATCGGCTCGGCGAAAAAGAGTCGCTTCTCTCGGCTGCGTTTTTATCGTCGCGCTCTCGGCGTCGTTGTCGGGCGAGACCCTTTTCGGTGCACCTTACGCTCGCGCGCGCATAAATAAACGCGCGCCGAGTGAGCGCAAACAGGCTGCCGCAGCTTTTGTGTATACGAGCGTCGCGCACGGCTAATCCCCCTGCGAATCGGCCAGATATTTCTAAATATCGGTCCCCGCGTATTTGCTTGTTTTGTCGATATTTATATGCTCGCTTCTCTCTTTTCATTTTTTTTACCGAGCCGCAATCCCGGATTATTTGCTCGGCTCCTGGCTGGCCGAGCTTTCCGCACTTCGTATTTCGCGCCGCACGCGCACTTTTTATAATGACTCTATAAATCTTTGGCAAAAGTTTTTATTATCGCGGAGGATTATGTTATATCTATTGTGAAATAGCGCGCGCTGGTGAATCACAGCTATACGGGGATTCCCAAGAAAATTATAGGACTGCGCTGATTTATATCGCGAGCCGCAGCACTCTTTCATCGAGAAACGTCTCTATTTAAACAATTTTCACTTTTCGCGTGCACATGATTCTTTTTCCACAAAAGATATGATTTAAAATCTCTGCAATTTAACGTAAATTAATTATAATAGAAAAACTACGCGCTATTCATGTTTACTGCTCGAAGTAAAAAGCCATAACTGCATCGTACATTAGGTTTACGTGTGTAAGTCGTCTGCACAGCTTCCCAATTAATTAAACAACGGAAGCGTGGGGTCCACATAAGAAATAAAAATGAGCCAAAGTCAAGGGGGGAGGGGGGGGGAGGATCGTTAAGAAACAA
>UELV01177584.1:2644-26878 GCA_900490015.1 Megastigmus stigmatizans | reverse complement strand
GGGGGGGGGGGGGGGGGGGGGGGGAGGATCGTTAAGAAACAAGAGAGGAATGTTTTTGCTCGTGCAGCGCTCGGGGCAGGGTCTGAACCGCGCGCGAGAAGGTCGCTCTATAACACACACACACTGGACTGCTCGTATCGCTGTGGCAAGTAGCGAAAAGGCGTGTGGAGGAGGAGAGGAGCAAGTCGCCCGTAAAGGCGAATTTCCAAAACGGCTCTTTGAAAGGGGGCCTAATGACCCTTTTGTGAGGACCGAAACGATCGACCTCTTGCATTTACGTTTCTTTCTGTTTCACCACCCTCCTGCGGCTCTCTCTCTCTCTCTCTCTCTCTCTCTCTCTCTCTTCTCTCTAGAGCCGCTGTATTTACCGTATGTACATAGAGTATATATATAGAGAGAGAGAGAGAGAGAGCGAGAGATGACCGTAAGTCATTAGGGAGTGGCGTGTATAGGAGCTCGCCCACGTCTGGCATCCCCGCTGCTTTATGTCCCGCGGCCAGAAAGACCGTGAACCCATAAAATTATCCTTCTCCTACGGTGGGCCTCTCCGCGAAAAAGCTGCAGCTCCCTATATCTCCCTCTTGCGGCACGGAGGTTGCGGCCCGCCGCGTCCGCACGTTGGATTACGCGCGGCGTGTCGCCCCGCGGGGCTCGCAGCGATCGCCAGTTTTATCGCTTAGAAGTGACGTTATCTGGCGATTTGGTAGGCCATAGCTATGACTATATGGATCGTCGGCGCGCGGGGTTTATGGTGCGACTGCGGTGCTCGAGCTGATGATCGCCCGCCGCTCTTGCTCGACTATCGAGATCGGTATAAAGAGCGCCGATTTGGATTCGCTCGCTCTTAAAGTAACTCCACCATCGTGAACGATTATGTGTGCAGGGCGATTTTTGTTTCTGCGGCGGGGTACTTTAATTTAACGGCACTATATTATTCGGTTCGTTAAGTTAATCGCATAGCTCCGAGGGCTTCGTAACGTATACACACGTGTGCAGAAACGATACTTTGGATCTTAGCAAAACTTGTTTTTTTATCTACCATCTTTAGATAATATTATAGATATTGAATATGTCAGAGTGCGGAATTGATTTTGATCACCTACTAGTAAAGACAAAAGAGACTTGTAGTTTTTATGACAAAGTACGTTAACTAGGATAAAAATGCATGCGTTTTATTGTTCCTATGAGGAAGTGTAAAAATACGATATAGCCAAAAATGTATGACATTCCGAGCGAAAAAGTACAGCACATGTAGGACAGAGTATGAAAACGCGAAACACGTGGAATTAAGATCGGACAGCAGCGAGTCAAATAAAGAGACAAAGCGAGACCTGCCGTATGAGCTCTTGATAACATCGTATCGCACTGCTATGCGACTCTGTAATTAGCGGGACACACTGTCCAGATCTGGCGCAAGGGATATGACGGACGGTTGAGCGCTTTAAAATTGAAAAATTTTCACCCACCGCCTCGCTCTATAAAAATTTCGCTATAGAAAGCGCAGTGGCACATATACGCGAATCACGTCGAGGCATTAATACTTTATTTGGCTGTTCCCTGTTGGTCCGCGTTATTTTTTTTTCCCACGCTGTACAACTACGAATTTTAATTAAAATAAAAACCCTTACTTTTTACAATTTTCCCCAAAGTAACCGAATGTATCCACGATGAAAATGTTTACACAACCGGGCTGCTGCGGGCTTTTAATCACGTTTTATCAAGCAAATTAATTTGAAATTGATTTTTCATCTGGGCGTGTAAATGAAAAATAAGCCATAGAGCGCGGGGCGAATTAAAGCTCGAAACTCGTTAAATCAGGAGTGAGCAGCCGGCAAATGAAATACGTCCGAAGTTATTAAAAATTCCCATCGCAAAATTTTATATACGTACATAGGTATATAAGCTAAAGGTCAGAGGGGGATATACTCGTCCTCGGTTCGATAAAAATTAAAGATGTCGATGCTCGCTCGCGGGACAAAACGGAGGTAAGGGATTTCTGCGGAGCGGCAAAGTTAAGTAGGTGCAGATGGCAATCGCTTAGCTCTGTGCATTTTGCATGAAGTATATATATCTGTAGCCGTCTAATTTCTCGCGCAGCCATCGACAGGCAAATCCAAGGCACGCGACAGGGCCTAGAGGAGCGCCGACCCGCGCGATAAGAGGAGCAGCAGCGCTGGGATATCGCCCCCCTCGAATTGGAAATGCAATTTTATCTGTGTCTCTCGGCGGGCGCATCTGAAAAGCTCCTGTGCTCGCGGTAATTGGCAGAGGATTTATCCGCGATGCAGGAGCGAGAGAGAGTGAGATCGGATCTGCCGCCGACTGTCGAAAGGAAAATCCAGGCTCGCAGGGAGAGGATAGACGCGGACGACGGGTGACGCGCGCGCGCGAGGGACGGGGAGAAGAGAGACAAGCCGTTAACTATAAAAGCGATCTTGGCCCTCTAATACGGCGCACGTGCAGCAGCCGCGCCTGTGACGTAATTGCTCGACGCCTCCGGATCTCGGCCGCGCTCCTGCTGATGCCGGGGATGGGCGACTTTATCTCGTCTACAGCTTGCCCCGCGCGGCGGCGATTCGTTTTTTTCCTTCCCTGCTGCTGCAGTTTGTCTTTTGTTCGCTCGGCTGCTGCTGCTGCTGCTGCTGCTGCTGCTGCTTTAGCTGCCTGTTGACGTGATGCTTTTTCGCTGTTCGTTCCCGAAGGCTGTGTTGGTACTGTTGCTGCGAGATTTTTGTCTCGTTTGGGGAAAATCCGATTTAGTTTCGATCAAATTAACGGGAAAATTGCTGTCGGTTTTATTTGACTGGTAATCTTTTCGACAGCCGAACGAAGCGTTTGCAAAACCTATCGCAGTGTAATTAAATTAATAAAAGAATTATACAAATTAGATATTGAAACTTTTGTACATTCTAATTCAATTTCCGTTTTGTAAATGACTTATAAAAATATACAGAAAAGATAAATCGATATGTGCGAGAACAAATTGTAACTATATACACGCTATTGATTTAATTTCAAAGTGCACATTGTCCTTGGCTGCTTACAAATCATTTCTTTACAGCTGCAAACTACACCGTAGAACCAACCCCCTTTGCCCCCAAACGGGATACGCGATCCGATAGCGAAAGAAGCTCAAGGCGATCGGTTGACGCGCGGCATCGCGCATCCCGCGTGCATATATATCCTCGCTCTCCATATCTCCACGCAGAGATCTAATGATTTTCTTTCATACATACGGCCATTATTCTTTACGAGCCTCTTGGCGTGTACGCGTGCCTGCAGCAGGAGACCAGTCGGCAGCGGGCGTCTACTTCATATTTTTCTCATGAAAGAGAGAGAGAGAGAGAGCCCCTTTTAACGGGCTACGCGTTTTCACGGACGTTTAGATAGCGAGCGAGCGGCTGCTGGTACGTATATATACACGTATATAGACGCGCGACTATATTAGGCGGCTTGCCAGATAGCAAAGGCCAGACTTGCTTATCGGAAAGTCAAGCCGGCGGGGAGCGAAGCCAATTGAGGCGTGTGCCGCGTCGCATCGATTCTCTCCGGCCCGCCGAGTGCGTGACAATAAACCGGAATTAGGGGGATTGCCGATCACCGCTGCGGGGATGCTACTGCCGTACTGCAAGACTTTTCGGATATACTGCACTATGTGACTCTCTTACCTCCCCCCCAAATGTCCTAGCTTATTTCTCTTCCTCGTGGGATCGACAGACTGTACATACCCGTGGTCCATTGTCAATCGTGAGATTACGATTCAACTCACCGATACGCTTCTGCGGTAAATTTGTTGCTTATAGGAAGGATCGACCAAATTTTCAGCGTACCTGAAAACAGAAAAAGAATGTACATTAGATATATGATTTACAGATGCGATTAGTTGAATATTCGAAAAATTAGAGAAAATGTTAAAAGAGTATATTTTATAAGAACGTGCAATAAACGTGATTCACAAATTTCTGCACCATTTTTAAAATATTTCACTATTCCAAATCGAAATCGTCATAGGAATGTTATGCATTGTGAAATAGCTGTATACAGGTTTTGCCGCAACAGCAGCAAGAATCATATAACGAGTGATTCGCCCGGCTGCAAAAGGATAATTCGCAGGAGCATCGCAATTCGAAAAAACATCTTGAAATTCCAAGTTATGGCATTGCAAATGTAAGCAGTGCAGCAGCAGTAGCAGCAGCTGCATCTCGGCGAACGGAAGAATTTCCCTCGGCATTATTCCGAAAATGCCGAGTATGTACACGAATTCCGCATTTCCCCATAGTCGCGGTGGCGGCGCCCGTCGAAAAATCATATTTCTCTCCTTGAGCCGTGCAGGCGTGTACAGTGGGAAAAGGCATCAAATCCCCCGACCTCGAAGCCTTCCTCTCGCCTCGAGATCTGGCGAAGCCCGTAGAATTCTCCCCTTTTTCAAGCGGAAGGACCAGAAAATCGAGCATAAGACCTTATTTCATTATGCGCGCGCCGCGCCCGCTCGAGAGCAGTAGTTATATGGTGTCAAGAGGGAGAGAAGAGCAGCGCACGACATATAAGCAGCCGCCGTCAGCTTTCGGCGCAAATAGCACGCGCGAGCCAATTACTTTCTAATCGAATTTCGCAGACGAGCATCACGAGCCAGAATGTATGTCCTCGAGTTTCGGCTCGATTTGCCATTTTCGCGCTCTCGTCATTCTCTTTCTCTTCCGTTTCGTGCATTTTTTCCATGAGCCATTCACTAGGACAATTTACAATCTCTCGTGTAATATAATAGCCTATTATAATTTTTAAGCTTAAAGCAAATGATTATAAATTCATGAAAAGTAAAACTGTGGTTTCAAGATTAAGTAAAATTAAAGAATTTTGTTTTATAAAGATAATAAATATTCTTTTGAAGCGTAAATTACAATTATTTTAATATTCGAGTGTACTTTTATTTTTCAAACCGACAGTTCTTATCAACGATTAAAATATTGGAGAGCACTGTTACAGCTGACGAAACCAACATTTACACCAGACTGCGAGCTCATTGGCCAGCAGCATCTCGAATTGAAGGAAATTTTCAAGCCTCGCTCCATTCATAGTTATACAAGAGAGCGAGTACAGGAGCTGTAGGGATACTTGGACCGCGCAAGCAGTGCTGCTCCTCCGGAAATATCTATATATTCAGAATTGTCGAAAAGGGCCTTTTCAATTCCACCGGTGAAATCACTTGGCTCCTTATCGCGGCAAAGATCTACATTCATATCTGTATATAGAGTATATATACATATATATATAGAGAGAGAGAAAGAGATACTGAGAGCGAGGAAGCAGCTGCGAGATTGGAATCCGAGCGTGGCATGGCACCACAGAGTCCGCGCGGGCGCAATTATAGTCGACCCATTTTCCGGACAATAACGAACGAATCGCTCTCCTCTCTCCCTCTTCCTCTCTCTTTCTCTTTGCTTGGAATCTGGCCAAATCCACACGAGCGAAACGCGAGGTTTGTTAAAGCCGGCTTAGGTTTAGAGGTGCACAGGAAGGTCGCATTCGCGCGCGGACGAGCTGGAATTTATTGCGCCTGGCGAATAGTCGCATCACGTCGCGAAATTTGGTCTCTCTCTCTCTCTCTCTCTCTCTCTCCACACACATATATAAAGAAAGGTAGAGAGGTAGAGAGAGAGAGGAAGGTAGAGAGGTAGCCCAGGATATTGCGCGTACCGGAAAATATTCCTCTACTCTTGAGCTAGCTGCTAGCTTCTGCTGCACTGCTTGCTCCTGAGTGGCTCTCGCTCTCTTTTCTACTTTTGGGACGGATATATCTCTCCGGGGGACTTGATAACGCGAATACGCCGAAAGAATAGCAAAGTACTTCGGGGAGAGTGAGGCCGAGGAGCTCTTTCGCGATTTTCACCCAGTCGCGCCATCATATATGCCAGCTCTCGCTCGCAGCAGCTCCTCTCTGACTTATATGCGCTCCCTCCCTCTCTCTCTCGCGGTTTTTCGCCTACATATATATGTATACCCCGACTCCCAGTCCGGGTTTTTATGCGCTGCTGCCGCGGTTGCTGGTGTTGCACCGATGCCGATGCAGCTCGCTTCAGCCCCTGCCGTTGATTTTTATCGCTCTCCTTTTATTTTTACATGAATAAAAACTCGGCTGCACTTCCTGGCCGCGTAACCAACCGCTACCTCGTCTGCATCTGTGTCTGTGTGCGTGTGAGAGAGAGCGATATTTAGTGTTTCGACTAAAAGTTCTCTTTGCGCTGCATAGCAAACGAAAATGGATGGATTTTATTATTTATGCGAGAGAGCGCGCGCATTCCCGGTCCAAATCCATTTTTATACGGCCGCGGAGCGTGAAAAATTCAGCTTTTGTACACTTTCAAGAAACAAAAAGTGAACCGCGAGTATGTGTCTATATGCGCTTTTTTTTTATTTTCGCAAATCGTTGTGCGTTACAGGGCTTTGTATCGCGGATCCGTTAATATATTTACAACGGCGCGGACGAGTGTGAAAAATGCTTATAATTGATTCCGCTCGCGAGATGCACTATATGGACAATGCGATGGATAAATTAAAAAAATATAACAACGCAGCACATAAACACTGCGGTCAAATGAAAAATGAGCTTACGTCACGCGATCAGAAATTAAAGTGTGAAGAATCTGGAGGAACAAGTGCCGAACAAGAAAAAAAAAGGAAGAACCCATCGGAGGTCGAAGCAAAAGAGCTGAAGGAGAGAAAAAAAAAGGCGGAGTTGCATGCAAGTGTTCTCGGTAATGAAGAATAAAAGGCCGGGCATGGGTCTCTCGATCGAGCGAGATTTCGTAATTACTTTTTGCGCCCGCGGTCCCGGGTCCCGCCGAAAAGCCCCGACGACGACGACGCAAAAAGGAAGGCGCGATTGATGAGGCGCGACCTTTCGGTCACTCATCGAGATCCCAGCTGTAAATAATGAGGAGGAGCTGCACGCCGAGCGCCGAGAACGGAGGTGGAGACGGGATATAACTCCTCGCCGGGCCATGAGGACTTTATTATTAATGCCGAACTGCGGCTCAGTTGGTGAATTATTGTTTCATTATAAGTGCGGTATGTCTTTTCTTGATTTTTTGCTTCGGTTGTGCCGTTCCATTCAATGCATAACCTACGAGTGTGAATTTATATTTCTATCATAAATTAATAATAAATGATAATTTTAACCAGAGATTTTTTTCTGGTTGTAAGGAATAGAAACACTTTTAAGCTTATATGCATCATATAAGAGCTGTCTCTAAAGTTGTACAAATTGGAGAATCAAATTACGGGAATTGAATATCCCGTCGAGGTCGAAGAATCGATCGCTAGATATCGAAGTCGTTTGCGCAAAGTAAAGCTGCAGCAGCAACAGCGAGGAAGTCATTGAGAGCTGTACGTAGTGAAAGAGAGACCGACAACGGCACACTGCAGCGACGGCCCATTATTATTAGGTGCAGATCGACGCTTCGCATTTCACGGCTGAAGGAGAACAGATTCCCTCTCGCCAGAGACGACAGCTCCGATCGTTCGCACACGCCAGCCCCCCCCCCCTCTCTCTCTCTTCTCCTATACTCCGACTCGTTTATACGCGATAACGTCATTCACGATTGGAAACGTCGCCGTGTGTGTTTGTGTGTGTGGGTGTATAAGACTGGCTCGCGAAATATTCTTTGGCGTCTTGGGTGAAATCCCTCTCTGGGGAGTCTGGAATCCCGGCGAATTGTGCGGGGAGCGAACGCGCGCGGGAGGAGAGAGGAGAATCGGAAGGAAACGTTGTTTCGCGCAGAGAAGCAGCCTTTATTCCGGTACATTGAGCGCCCGAGTGTCTTCGTGTTCCTTCCGCGTCGTCGCTGCTGTTGCTGCTGCTGTATATATATACCATGGGGCACAGCAGCGAGTCCACTGGCACACACCCGCGGGAATTTCGAATCCGTAATTGCGCGCGCGCCCGGATCTATATATGTATAAGTATGTAAGAGCTCCTGAGTGAATGCGACGAATTTCGCCGACTCGGTCGCTTTATTCCTTTCGCTGCGAAGCCCGCAAATAAATCTCTCTGCAGATTTAAGCTGTTTTGGCAGAATCTAATTTTCGGCGAAGCTCGTGCAGACCTCCTAAGCTGGTATATTTACTTGTATTTACATGCATGTATCATCTTACGGATGAAATATTCTCTTCTATTTATATATCGGCAAAACTCATTACATCACATTTGAAACATTTACGTCTGGCTCACGTCCGAGAGAGAGAGAGAAGAATGTAAAACATCGTTTGAGCGCTTCATAAGGTCCCGAAAGGATATCGGTGGAATGGAGAACGGAGCGAATATGAAGGAACAAGAGAGAGAATGACACGTATATGACATAAAGCTTTATCGGCCGACTGTTGTTCATCCTCGCGGAATTGTTCTTACAAGTACACCGGAAATTTATCGCTCACGCTTGAACTCTGGGGCCAGGCGCAGGGGTCGTCCAGTCGACTTGTGACTTTTGACGAGTCTTTTACAGCGGGCCTGGTTCGCTCGCGTCCAAATAAAAGAGCTATGGAGGTAGGACACGGAACCATAGTAGGGGAGAGGAGAAGATAAGTTGCTTCGGAAAGAGGAGAAAAGAAAGAGAGAGAGAGAGAGAGAGAGAGAGTGAGACAGACAGCTTGACCAGCTCATATTCCTTTTATGACGCGCCGCGTGGTAGCTGGACTCGTGTGCGCGCGAGAGGAGAGCGAGGCTTAATTTGTCGGCGTGTGTATGTGCGCTCGCAAAATTTCTCTCTCGGCTGCCTGGTATTTCGCGGTCCGCATACCCACGACGAAGACGACGACGAGAACGTGGAGGATATGTTAACATAGCGCGAGTGGCGCACGGCCGCCGTCGCCGTATATAGCGCACACACGACTTATATAACAAATCGCGAGGCGTGAAGGATCTGATAACATCGGTACAAGCTATCGACTTATTAAATATTCCTTCGTCTCTTCGCCTCCTCCTCCTTCTCTCGTCTCTTTCTCTCTCAGCTCTCGGGGCCTCTTTCTCTTACGTGGCAGACTTGCGCGAGCAGAAGTCGTTTGAAATATTAATTTACACACTGTTAAAAAGGCTTAATTGAATCCATTGATGCGGCTACTTTCCGACCGAAACTCTTTCGACTGGTATAACGAATTTCTTTTCGACCACGGCTAATGTCAAAATAAACTGAGTATTTTTTTGCTTGTCATGTTTAGTCGTATCGTCTTATTCCGATTCCATGATTTATGTTAATTTCAGAATCGTACACAATCTTAAGTATGCTAAACATTCGTTTAACGTGCTTTACAATCTTAAAAAATTATTACTTTTTTCAGGATTATAGGGCAAGTACGTGAATTTACATTAACGCGGCTTAAAATGTTTCGAGTCCATTCTCATCATACATGAAAAACGGCATGAACCAAACGTAGCAGAGTCACAAAGAAACACGACAAAATCGAATAAAACAATGCGCGAGGCTCGCTCGGCAGATTATCGGAAAAATGCGCGAAAGAGAGATGCAAAGCAGCGCAAAGAAACGTCAAACGCGCCCTCGACTTTATTATCCGCGAGCGTGAACACTTAGCGCAGTCGCTTGACTCGCTCTCTCGCTGCGTATATTTATCTTTCTCTACGGCCACGAAGCCAGCTGATGTGCACGAGCGTAGTGATTTACGGAAGAATCACTGCGGCGGCGAGGAAGAAGACCTCCGCTCGTTCCCATCGAATCGGATTTGCGCGCCGAGGAGAGACTGATGCATCGGCCGACTCGGCCAACAGACAGCTGCATAAGAAACTTCCCCGCTTTTCAATCCTCTCTCGATAAAACGAGTCCGCATGCAAAATTGCTACAGGGGAGTCGCTTCAGTGGCGCGCAGCTGGGAGCCATGGCTCCGCGCGTCCATTTAAAACCGCGACTCGCTCTGTCTTTCACTTATAATTGGCCCGTTTTCCGCTCGGTGTACGCCGCCGGGCCGAAAAGGAGCAGGAGTTCTTTCAATGTCAGCGGGCGCGATCGGTTCCGATTTCGCCATGGAGAGCCCTTCGGGATAAATGGACCGAGCTCAGATGATTTATGCGCCGCGCTGGAATTGCCTTTGTTGCGCGGAACTTTTTCGGCAAATAAATGAATGATCCTGGAAAAGCCTCGACTTCGTAATTTTCTTATATCAATGTATACTTTTTCAGCTTTATCGATCAACTATTTCTTTTTCTTCCAATTTTTAAACTATAAACAGGCATTTATCATTCGATATATTAGTACAAAAAAAGCGAAGTACATTAAATAAACGGCGCCGCGAATTCCCAAAACTGATTTCTTTATTTATTACGATATGCAGCGAGAATAGCCGCAACAGCTACGACTCCCCTGGCCATTTTTCCGCATTAATAATTCAGCTCGAGCGCAAAATTTACGCATATTTTTCAGGCAGAAAACCCGTTCCCGCCGAGCGACAATAAACCAGAACGGTCTACATATATATATACAACACAGGCGATATAGTAGAGCTGCAAGCACGCGAAATCCTCGATTGCCGATAAATCAATAAACATTGCCTATTCATATTTTATTATGCATCAGCGTAGGAAACAAAACGATAGACTCTATATACACGTTGAGCGGCATAGAGGAGCGTAAACGGGGGGAATATCGACTGGGCGGACCGGTGGCGCTTGGCTGCCATGCATGCGTACATACAAAAATAGGCGCTTTCTTTATACACTGGCGTCGAGGCGATTTTCGAAATACGACGCGTCGAGATGTAGAGCGCGCCGCGTGGCTATAATAGCTCTTCCGCGTTCGCGGGCCCGCTTGGAGTTGGCTGCTGCACTTCCCTGCCTGCCTCTCCAGACGACTCCGCATATATAGTTCGGGGTATAGGACATTAATCTCGTGGCTTCCACTGGCGCAGGATAAAGTGCTTCCTATGGCTGCTGCAGCTCTTTCCTTTTCCGAAATTTTCTTCCTCCGGGCGCACTCCGTCTTTGTCCTTTTCACCTATCGTCCGGACTCACTGTTTCTTCTTATATATTATATACTCGCCCGTTTACACTTCTATCCGCGCGCGGCCTTTCGACTTATAACTCTCTATTTTTATATCGCGCGCAAACTGCTCTTTTTTTCTTCCTCGTCGCCAAGGCACACTGCACTTAATCCGCTCGACCGTATATTTTCGTCTCTGTTATTTTTTCCTCGTCATTACCGGAGCGTCTCGCTTTATCTCCCCGTCTCAGCTTTTTCCACTATAAATCCTCGTCTTCGTTGCTGTAGTCTCCACCTTCGCACGGGCATTCATTTCTCTCCTCTTGCGCCGCTCATCAGCCGTGGATCAGCAGAAATGACTTCGTCGCATCTCCGCGATCCAGTGACCCGCAATGAAATCTCCATCGCTGTTAGACTATCGGCCGCGACGACTCGACAGCGATTGCAGAGAAAGAAGCGAGACGATCGAACAAAGCGCTTTAGCGCGGTCTGGCGCACCATAAATCTGTCACGATATATACAGTCGAAGTTGGACCGAAATTCGTTTAAATTCCCGAAAGCGCGCTCTCGGCGGCGGCGTCGATGTTGCCGATTCGAATATAAATTGCTTATAATGCGAGAGTCATGCGCGAGATAAAAGTATTGGAGCTCTCTCGCGCTAACTGTCGACTGCGGGCATGCACAGACTGCATCTTCTCTCTCCCTCTCTCTGCTGTGTACGTGCACCAAGTCCGCGTGGATGTGTGTGACCTTTTATTTGGGACGTATAGTTGCGGCCGCGCGCGCGAAAAATCCCGATATATATAGGAGCCACGCTTTTTCCGTCTATCTGGCCAATTATTTAAATTGCGAATTATTATGCGCGACTTTATCGCGATAATTGAGAGCCATTATCGGCTTTTCGTATTATTTTCTCTCTTCTCCGCGCGCGAAGTTTATATATATAAGGTACATTAACGATAGATTAATATAACGAATTTATATATGCATTAATTAATTATGGATTATATACAGGCGATCGAGACACGATGTGTACAAATGATTTAAACATATTATAATTATAATTATTTTGTCAATGTTTTTGTCATGCCGGTCGTTTTATCGAGTAAAGCCGAATGTTTTGCAAGTATTCCTCTGGCTTAGAGCGGATGCGTATAATACACGCAAATATCGATTTGTTATACAGAAGCCAGACTGCATTAGACCTTGAATATGTCGCCATGGTAATGTTTCTGCCGTGCGGACCAAGTCGAATGGCATTATTTAACCGCGCGCCTTCTTGACTTTCAGATAAAGCAGCTTCGATCCGATGAATTTTTCTCGTCTTCTCCACCAACTTCCTCGGTGGTATATTTATACAAAAGAGTTGCACCGAACGGGAGGTAGAAAAATGCAGGGATTTCTCTTTCACCGTCTCTGTTCGTAATTATCTCCCATTCGTTTCTGATATTCATATTATACATATCTTATAGCTAAACTAGGCTCTCCTTCACTGCCACTTTCTCTTTCGGCCAGAACATGCGCGCGGAAGTTTCGTTTATTCACGCGTGTGCCAAAGCATTTATATTATACCGGGATTTCAAATCGCCGCCGCTGTAAAGCTTAATGGACTTTGATTTGTCAATGGGTTGTTGCTGCAGATCTCGCCTAGAGATATACCGACTGGAAAATCAGCACCGATTTTTAGATCTAAATCTTATTATTGCTGTAGAAGCAATAACGACTCAATCGATCGATCCTTATATACCTTCTATTTACGTGCAAATGTATACCGCAATTATGTACTCGATATACTTATGTATTAAAAATTTGCCTGTGTATATAAACTGCGGCGTTATACATTGACTTTATTTATCGTCCGCTCTCTCGATTGCACGTCAAAGTTAATTAAACTGTAGAAAGCGAGAAGTGCAGTTCAGATCGCAGCTAAAGCCATAATCGTTACAAATAGTTGCGTCGCAGTTCCTGAATAATTCCGCGTGCGGCTATTTTCCTCTCTCGAGACGTTAAAACTCGCACGGCGAGCGAGCGCCGCAAAGGCATTTTCGTCTTATTTACACGCTTGCAGAAGGGCCGCTGGACGATTCGCAAAATCCATCGACGCTCGCGGGCGGGACTACAAAAGGTTGCGAGAGTGAGAGCACTAAGCGGTCCGAAGAGCCGAGTGAAAAAGGAATAGAAGGAGAGCAGCTGGCTGCAGTAAAACACAAGTCGGAGGCGAAACGCGATCGCGCGCCGAATGGAGCGTAAACAGAGAGTCGCGCGCGGCGATCGTTTCTTAAATATAAATCGAAAGCTCGACGTACGCACGCGGACTGTATACATGGAACTTGTCTCCGGCATGTAGAGCTGGGTAATAAAACGCAAGCCGGCGCTGCTACCGAAACGCTCGGACTATGGCTGCACTGTTGCACGTACGTCCAACGGAAAGAGACGTTACGCGCGTGTATATATGTACGTGTACACACAGAGAGAAAGAGAAAGAGGGAGAGCTTGTGTATGGCTTTGCACGCGCGCGCGTCTAATAAATTGGCCGGGTTATTTGGCCGCGTTGCAGCCAGCGAACGATCCATCCGTCACGGCTCTCCGCCGCTTCTCTCTCTATATATCGGCTCGCGCTCGCCCACGTGGCTACACTAGTTCTATACCATATCTATATATATGATATATATAGAAAAGCTGGGCGTCGCGAGCGTATTTGCATATTTGATTGTGAGCGGCTGTGCACGCGTAAATTCGCGAGGGAAGAGAGCCGACGAATGCAAATCCGCGAGAACTGATTTGGACGCACGGACGAGCCGATCGCGTCTCTTTCATTTGTTTTATGATAATGTCAAAGGGGGCGAGAGGAGATGGATGGATGTCGCTTCGTTGGCGCGTGTTGGACGCAGCGCAGCAGTGAGTGACGAACAAAGGTGAAAGCGATGGCCGATATCGGGGATTCTTCCGTTCGAGCGAGATGCCAGCCATCGCTTTTAGTATAGCTAATAATCGATAATTTCCCCTCGTATAGCTGCGCGCTAAATTATGACCGGCTTATTAGGACGATTTACATATATCTGTTGGAGTAGCGGTTCAGCAGCTAGTTCCAGCGAGACAAATGGCATATTTCAGTGATTATAAAGTTATAATAATTACAAAACTACCCTCGAATATTCGCTCTGATTGCAAAATAGCTCTCCGGCGCTCAAAGAGGGAATTATACATTTTTAAAATAAAAATGTAGACTGCTTTTATCAAAAGCGAATTTTTACTTACTGTACATAGCGAATAATTTGTGGCTTAATATAGGATGGCATTTTTAATCCCGTTGATGCACATTTTAAAATAAAAGTTTAATTTTACATGCTACAGAATAATATAATCACGTTAATCATATTAAACGGAGCAACATAAAATACTACATTCGATTTGGGAGAGAAAAAATATTCAAAAACCATTGCACAAACCGCATAATAATAAAATATCGAAAACGAATAAAATCAATTGGAATAATCCGCGGCAGAATTTACAAAACGAGAGAAAGAAAATATAACCTATCATTATTTCGTTAAACTCGGCGAGGGCCAAGAGCTCCCAGAAAAACGAGACAGAGGAACAACACACGACGTACACGCACCTGCAAATAGAATATAAATTAACATTATAAACGAGCTATCGTACTGGATCCACGCGCGAGAAAATTTCGTACATGTAATAAACCTGCATTGGGGAATTCGCGCGTTGATTAAACGGCGAAATCGCAGCCAGAGAGAGAGAGAGAGAGAGAGAGAGAGAGAGAGAGGGAGGGAGGGAGAGTAGTAGGCAGCTAATATGCAAAATTTTGCGAAAACAATTTTGGCCCCCGCACGCGGAAAACGAGTTATTATATATAAACTTTGGACGCGGGACCGAGGTAGGTATAGGTAGTGTTCATAATTTATCGAATAATCGGCTGGGCTGGCTGGCGGTGCGCGGCGCGATTGGACCGATTGATTTTCTCTCTGTCTCTCTCTCTCTCTCTCTCACTCTCTAGCGACATATTGGATATTCTGCAGAGCTGCTGCAGCGGAGCGAAGCCGCCCGGCCACTCGATTATTCAAAACACGGATTCAGCGAGAGCTTACCTGTATTTATCGATGAGTCGTCGAGACGCATTCCCTCTCTCTTTCTCTCTCTCTCTCTTTCTCTCCTTCACTCGGTTATCCGAGTGTCGCGCGCGCGCTCATTTTTCTCAGGTCTCATCGATACCTATACACCTATATGTAGTATATATATATACATATACGTACACAGTCGCTATCTCCGCTTCAGCAGCCGCTCCTTTATCGAAACGGAGGGGGAGCTGGCGCAATTGTCTCGCGCGCTTGTCGGATTTGCAAGTCAATGGAAGCTCGGCGGAACTTATCGGCGTATATCCGTAACTGCAAGCGGCGGCGGCGGCGGCGACGGCGGTGGTGGTGGAGCCCTTACTTTTTTCTTTCTTTCGCTCCCGAGGCACCGAGCCCGGCTAGTTTTTTTCCATTTTTCTTTTTCAACCCGGGATAGAAAGTGCGGATAGTTCGATTTTCTCACGCGTTTGCGAAAAACCAATTTGGCGCGGGGACACCGAAGCTTTTGTCGAAACTGCAGCCGGGTTGTAAACGGGGCACCGATACCGCGGTAATTAGCTGCTCCGCGCGCTCGGACGTTTTAAAACTGCTGGTAAATTGCGCGATTATCACTTCAGAGGAAATGCAGGAGAATCGGGAGTCGACGGGTCAGTTTTTACATCCTGAATTTTACAAGCGCCAGTCGCTTTGTCCGCTATACTCAAAATCCTGACGTATAGCTACTCTGCTTCGCCGAAGCTGTATTTTTAAACAGCTACATGCGCTGGTTTATTAATGAGCTCGTTTGGCTCTCTACGCGAAATTTAATTAATTAACAAACGAACGGCGCCGTAAAATAGGGAACCCTGTCAAAAGATTATTAAATTTTGCAGCTAGGAACCAGAACGGCGGCATGTATATATTCAACGTGTTATACTATCAACGGGAACTAAACCGAGCTATATAAACTAGAAATTCACAAGCACAGGGGCCCTCGTCGCTTGTGCTCGGGCTATAACGAATGCACAATCACCTTTTCGTGGCAAAAATCTAAATTCGCTAAATAACACTGTTTATATAAGTGCACGGCTATGCGTGCAAGAGCTGCGGCCTATAATGCAGAGTCGCCGCGCATTCAAAGAAAATATTAGCACACAATGAGAATAGCTGAAGTTGCGGCTAACCAAAAGAGAGGGAGAGAGAGATTTTTACCGGGAAACAAGCGCACTACGCGGCAGCAGCAGCAGCAGCAGCTCCTCTATGCGCAGTGCACTATACTGCACACAATGAGAGAAGAAAAAAAGCGACGCGCGAAAAAAAGAAGGGAGGCGGGGCAGAAAAAAGCGCTGGCTGGGAGAAAAATGCAGTGGTGCGCGAGGAGAGCAACAGGTCAACACGGGGAGATTTAACGACCTCTAATTACTGCACAAGCGGCTGGTCGCGCGCAATAATCGCAGGTTTTCCCGTGCCAAATCTGCTGGCGAGCATCTGGGCCGTTGCCGCCGCCGTGGACTATATGCAAATCTGGTGTACCGACCACCGTCGCCGCGGCTTATCCTCGCGCCACGATTAGCCGCGTGCGCGCCACGTCCCTCATTTAACAAACAATGGAAATCCACCTATACGCTTATATATAAAACGCGGCTGCACTTGCGTGTCGCCACGGACCCACTGCAGCCATGGGGAAAAAAGGAATGTCGAGCGCGGTTTTCTCTTCGCTTATGTGCAGAAAGAGAAAGAGAGAGAAGCGGTAAGTTGGATGCCCACGCATTGCCGCCACCGACGACGACGACCGCAACGCCGCGGTTGTTCTCCCACTTGTGTGTTGTGTGTAAGCTGCCGCAGTACACACTAGCTGTCGAGCGGGGCTATTTTTAGCGAACGAGCGGCGCGACCAAGCAAAATATCGAGCTTCAAGACTTTTCTGCTGCGGCACGGAAATCCACTCGAGCAGCAGGATGAAGTTGCCGTAGCAGACTTAATGTTGAGACTAGATGAATGAAGCGGACTGCATATACGATGGCGCCAGGCGTCGAACGTGTCAACGAGTTGCCCTTTGAGGAAGGAATTTGAATATCTTGGGAGAAACTGCGGTGAGGGAATGTGTTTCATCTAACATGCGACAACACGGAAAAAGCTTGCCATGCAAGAGATATTGCAGGCATCTAAAATAATTTATTTTGAATTATATACAATATATGCAAGCAACAATGAATAATAGAACTGGACGTATGTCAGAACAAACATTTGCCAGCCGCGTATCGCAAAGCGGTATATATAAAGGCAAACAGGAAAGAAAGCGATTCGTCGAAACGTTTTCGCCTTCCAAATCACACCTGACTAAACTCCATCATTTATATTCTCCGCGCGCCTGCACGGGCTCAAGTGAACGCGACTCGACGTCGCGTCGCGCGCTCGAACCCACGCAACTACTGCTTGTAAGCGCGCGAGCCACACGAAAAAGAACCGAGAGACCCACTGTATTACAACGCATAAAATCGTCATATTTCTAAGCGCTCGAGTCGAGAATAAACGGCGTCGCTGCTCTACGGCTTGCCTCGGCTCGCGAGCTTTCGTGCGCGATCCGGTATACCCACGGTGTTGAACGCGCGAGCGATCACTATATATATGCATAAGTGGTGTATAGCGTGTATAGAGTTGTTGTCGTCGCCTCGCTCGTGTGCGAAGCGACGTACTTGAAAAAAAAAAATCGGTCTATCGCGTATTGTAACTAGTCTATATATTATATCGTTGGAGGATGAATGAGAGTAGCTGCTTTAGTTGTGTGTTTAATAGATAAAGTAGTGAATCGGTTATTATATTATACATCCGATCAACGGCTATTTCTTTGACGTTCATTGACTAAACTACTGGTAGCATAATAGCATTCTAAATGAAGACAGTTCCAAATTGAGAAAAAAATAAACAGAAATTTAGAGTTAATTTATGTTCAACGAAAATTAATACTCTTCTCCGCACAATCTTTATGCCATTTATATTCAAGTTCCAAAATGTGATAAAATGAACCCAGTTCCTCCGAATAATTTTCAATTATTAAAAAAAAAAAAGAGAACGGAGAAAAAAAAAAGTCTGGCGATATACGCAACAAGGTTATATAACCCAAATCCTTGAGATAACGCACGCTCCAAATCCACGCGATCCTTTAGCTTCAACAATCTCATTCTCCTTAATCGCCGGGGCTTAATGAGCGCGAACGGCGAAACCTAGACATTGTGCGCCCTCGAAAAATTAGCAAATTAATATGCCCCCCGGTTTTTTGCTACTCCCGCAAGACGTATTTCATGGGGTAAACAATCAGGCCAGCGCCAGCCCGACCGGGTATGCCCTAAGCTCGTCGAGTCTTGTTTAGTCCCTTTCTCTCCTCGACTCTGCCCCGGCGTCTCGGCGCGCAGAAAAGGGAGAAACCCGTAAGACGCGCCGGCCGAATTCGCCTCCATTCCATTGCCCTCCCACGAATTCCTCCTTACAACGTCTTCTCCTCGAATGCCTATACATATACATACCTATATCTCTCCATCTACATTTTTTTTTCAAGCCGGTTATCTCTCTTTCTTCTGCTCGAGCCGCTCCCTCCAAGAGAAAAACCTCGGCGCTCGTGCTCTCTCTCTTTCTCTATGTATATATACACTGCAGAGTACACGAGGGTACAATATTGATTATCAAAAATTATTGGTTGTAATTTGACGTTGGCTGTGCAGTGCAGGTATACCGAAAGCCAGCAGATAATGCGAAAGAGCGGAATCCGCCTAAGCGCTGCAAAGTGACTATGACTTTAAAAAAGGCCTGCAATCGAGAGAGAGAAGAGAGACCGAGGGAGAGAGAGACAGAGAGAAAGGCTTGGCTCGTCGTCGTCGGCGGCGGCAGCGGCGCCGCAGGTTCTTGATTTATAGGTCTGCGTGTGCCCTGGGCCGCGGACACACGCGAGAGGCCACGGTTTTTCGCTCGGCGCTACGCTGCAGCTGCGCGGCGGCGACCCTGCCTCCTTTATTTCCCTCGATCCCGAAACGAGAGAGATCGGCCCTTCGTTATCCGGGGCCGTGTTGGCCAACCTAACACCCGATAAATTCCCCGTGCGCCCGCACTCGACTTTTTTTCCTCCTCGACCGTATGCTGCCGTCCGGCGAATCTCTTTTTTTTTCTCTCGAAAGCTCTTCATCGGGAGAGAGGAGCGAGTGGACGATAAAGGAGCTCATGATCTGACTGGCCGAGAGAGAGAGAGAGAGAGATTCGGAGAATCCAGATACCGAGCTGCAAGTGCAACGACACCGAGATAAAGTTACCCTGGCTTTCGATTGAGAGATCACTGCGGGATCCTTTCCAAAGTCCCCGACTGAGTGGAGGACAAAAACCCATACTGAGAAAAGTTTAAACTGCACTCACCATTTTTGGATTAAATTTTTCTTTCTACTCGTGAAACCATAATTTTTTTAGTCTATATGAATTTAATTAGTATAAAAAAGTTTAATGAAAGGCTGCCAAGAGAAAAGTAATAAATTACTAAAAGGAATACGTATTTTAATTACAACATCACTAGAACAAAATCTATAAAGTAAAAATGCACTGGAAGCGACTAGGCGGAGAAAAATAGAGAGAGAGAGAGAGAGAGAGAGAGAAATAAAGGATCGCAGGAGAAGATTAAAATGGGCGGAAAGCCAAAGCATAGCCGAAGATAGAGCGTAAAAAAAGACTTTCGATTTAGATGATTATGTTGTTTGGCATAGAGAAAGAGAGAGAGAAGGAGAGAGAGAAACGAATGAGGCGGGGAAATAAAATAGTACAAAGAATAGCTCGCGAACACGCGTTTCATTTAAATAAACACACGCGCGCGCGGGTCTTGTTTTTTTCTCTCTCCAGCTCCTCTCCTCCTTTTACTATATCTCTCTATCTCTCTCTCTCTCTCCGATGAAAAAATAACGAGACTAATTAAAGCCACACACACACACAGACACGACCAAGAATCTCTCTCCTCTTCTCTCTACCTTTTTACACAACATTTTTACACACTCGTCGGGAATATTTTCTGTTTTGCAGCTTCGTAAAATTGATTTTTTTAGTCCTCTTCTTCGCGGCATCACCGCAGCAAAAAAAAAAGACTTGTAAAATTTGGGGAACGAAGGAACGTGCGCACGCGCGCGGGGATGCGGTCGAGCGAAAACTTTTATTTCTCGAATCCTTTATCTCCTTTTTACACGTTCGACACACGACGAGGCTCTTTGTATTTTTTTTGTCTTTCCAGCTCCTCTCTTCTTTTATTTTTTCTGCTCGCGCGCGCGCGCCAAGCCCAAAAGAAAAGAGGAGAGAAAAACGTACATGCGAGAAAGAGAAGGAAAGAGAGAGTGAGAGTGAGTATAGAGGGACACGACAAGTGGGAGGCTGCGGAGGTGTACAGACTCTAGCGGAGCGCCGTATAACCGCAGAGCTACGAAAAAAAAGAGGGAAAGGAACGAGAGAGGGATATAGGAGAGGAGAGAACCTGCGTTTTACAGACCTTTTTCGTATTTGGACGATCGACTCGTAAAACTTTGACACCGCGAGAGACGCCCGAGACTCGCCCTTACCCATTTTACGAGTTTACTTTAAGGTTTTTATACCTTTTCATTTTTGGGGTAACGGCGAGCGAGCTGCGCCAAAGACTCTTACACACGTGGGTATACCCGGTGTAATCCTTTGTACAGCCCTGTCTCTCTCTCTCTCTCTCTCTCTCTCTCTCTCTCTCTCTGCCTCTCTTTTCTCCGACTCTTGCGCAGCTGCTTTTCTCTCTTTGGCTGCTGCGGCGCGCGGCTGCGTGTATATGCACCGCGAGCTTATGCCCGATCCCCCCTTTTTTTTATCTCTTTGTTCTTGCGTTTTCGCCGTTTCATTTTTATATCCCCGCTGCATATTTTTTCGCGCGTTTTATTGCATGGCGACTTCGAATGGAGCACCCGTAGCAGCCCAACCTGACTTTTCGTCATTGCTATATATGTACACTTTCGAATTCGTATAAACGTTGTAAAAGTAAATTTACTCGCGGTGGTTTCGGGTTATAACTTACTCTCATTATAGCAGATGGTGAAATGTTTTTCCGGATAACTAATCGAAAAAAAAAGGGATACAACGCGGCTGCCATTTTTATTCCGAAAGCGCAATAATTTCCTTTCTTTCTCCGCGGGTAATCTTCGGCTCGCCTCCCGTGTACAAGCATTTCCAATTGGCACTTATCGCTTATCGGCCAGTACTCGCGCGAGCAGCGCAGGATATGCGTGCATCCGTAATCCAAGCATCGTTTGTCGCTACATCTCGCCAGCTCGCACTTTTCTTCTTATTGTTGCTCTTTTCTTTTTGTTTCTTCTTCTTTTTTCGGTTAAGCGCGGAGGGAGCGAATCCGCGCGTTAGCGCCGCCAATCGGATAAGTTCGCCAAGGCCTTTGCCTTCCTCACCTTTCCTTATCATCATTGACTTCTCCTTCTATTCTTATTTTCATTCCCTCTTTACTCTTTCTCGCCTTAAAAGTTTCCTTCTTTGTTCGAGTGCAACATCTCGCATCCTCGTCAGATTGCAAAGTTCAGCGATAAAAAATAATCGTAATTCCTTTTCACGTCTAAGTAATTGTCAAGTATAGGTTGCATCAAAATATTTTACAGAGTCGAATAAACGCAAATTACAGAAAAGAATTTTTTTTCCCTGAAACGGCGTGATTCGATTTACGAAAACGAGAGGGAAAAAAAATAAATTTCTGAGAGAGAGAGAGGGGGTGAGGTAAAGGAGAGAAAGAGGAAGGGAAAGGGCAAAATCGCACGCGTTCACGTGGGGAAAAACGAGAGAGGAAAAAAGGCGGAGGAGAATAAGATGTCGAGGGAAGGGTCGAGAGGTTGAGCTGAGCGCACCGGTGATGAAAGGGTTCGGAGAGACTTTGAAATCGAAGTAGGATTTTTTTGCGCTTCGAGTCTGCCAGTGCACGAGAGCGCAGAGTTAGTCGATGCTTTCGGGGCGGGTCTCACTCGCTCGCGCGGCAGAGTTGAAAAAACGAGAATAGGATTCGACAATGGGGCGTACGTTTGGGGAAGAAAAAATCGTATATTATACCATTCGTGCATGTGTGCGCGCTTCGCCGCGGCTGAAATGGCACGAGATTATACGCCGCGCTCGAAAGAGCGTTATAAATTCTCCTTAACACATCTTTTTCGGGCTCGCGCGCCGCGGCCGTTTTGCAGAACAAATAAGAGCAGTCAAATATTTGCCTTTCCGCAGCAATAAAGCAGAACAAACTTTTAATGCATAACGGAGCTTGCTTGCCTGTTTTTTTTGTCTTATGCAAAAGAAAAAAACGCACGTAACTTTCTTTCGTCATTAATCAAAGAGCTGCGCGAGGCCATTAAATATCTATATAAAATAACGCGCAACGATATAAAGCTATCAGAGGTGCGGTATACGTATATATATGTATTGGTTTATATTTGAGGAAGGCAAGGACTGATGTAGCTTCATATCTCAACAAGACGAGGTCCGATAACGACTGGAGCCACTATAACTCCATTCCATCCCCGGCACGGACGGACGAGCGAAAAAAAGCCCAGCTCCTCTCGCTGCAGGAGAGATCAGCGAGAAAAAAAAATGAAGGCGAGAGCGATAGCCGCAAGTGACAGCTGAACGGTGCATTATATCTCTCAGCTCTCTGTCTCTCTCTCTCTCTCCTGCGAGAGCGCTAATTTATAATTGAGCATCGAGGACAATAATTCGCGCCGAGTGGCGGATTGCTCTTGGCGCAAAATACACCGCGGGCGCCTGCAGCGTATCTCGCTATATATGCCCGCGAGAGATAAGGATTTCCACGAGAATATTCAAGCTCGCGCGAAGCTGTATACGTATAATGCAGCCGCGTCCGAGCGATAGGGGCAATCCGCGCGCGATAAAGAAAACATAATATCCGCCGGCGTATAAATTCAGCAGCTTCTCTTCCTTCCTTCCTTCCTTCCACCTTCTACGCTCCTCATGCTTGAGTATACTGCACCGTTGCCTTATACGTGTATACGACTCGAGTGCATGATACATACGCGGGATAATGCCGCGGAGCGCGAGCGACGGAAAAATGTTAAATAATCCGACAATGCATCCCGTAGAATCCTTTTATTTCAACTGCTGCTGCTACTGCCTACTCTTTCTCCTTTCTCGCGCCAGAGCCGCGCGCGAGCTTCTCTGCACTTTTTTATAGCGTCGCGCGCGGCGACGCTTTAGCCAAACATAACGGTTTTTCATACTTTATCGCGAGCTTTTCCTCGCGTACCTCGCCGCCGCTTTTTCCCCGTAAGCGTTCTTTGAATTTTCCCCCGGAAATAATGCATTACGCCACTGTGTTTCAGCTGGCTCCCAAAGCTGTTTATTATGTTCTGGAATTTCGTTCCACTATGCGCGTTGTATACGTGTGCGCCACCTTTGTTTCTGCTCCCTCGGATGTGGATCGCTATGGTGCGACCGGGAGGTAATTTAAATCATTTTTCTAGGAAAGAATTTTCTTTCTCGACGACGGAGAGAGAGAGAGAGAGAGAGACAGAGGTAATTTAATACGAATCTGCTACTGAGAATTCGTGCAAGCTCAGTTTATGGCGTTGTCAAGTGTAAATTACGATATATAATATTGTGCGCGTCATCGAGCATTATAGCAGGGGAAATTCTGTTTATTTTGGAATCTCCAACTACTCAGCGCTCGATCATCGTGGTACACCCGGCCATTGTCGTCGCGTACACCAAATAACGCGCGCGGACAGTTATCACCCAACAGCATCCTCTCCGCGGCTGTATACTAAAAACAATGTACGCTACTCCCTGGAGTACCGCACACACATAATATAATAGCTGCTGTGCGCGGTATATTTACTCGCGCGTAAAAGACTCCGCGCGACATTACTTCTCGCGCGTTCTACAAGGATAAGTCTCTCTCTCCCTCCGCTTTCTATTTTCCGCGCCCAGGATAACCCACACACACACACCTCGAGCGCGATTCTTCTTACCTTATAAGGCTACAGAGCGACGGGAAGCCCTGAAATTTTCGCCGTTTTCTATTCTCCCGTGCTCGTCTGTCTTCGCCCCTCTCTCTCTCTCTGTGCGGCGACTAAGCGAGCGGAAAAGGACGCGTTTGTCGGACCGCTCGACGCGCTCCTGACCCCCCCCCCCCCCCCCCCCCCCCC
>UELV01177583.1:0-15319 GCA_900490015.1 Megastigmus stigmatizans | reverse complement strand
ATATATAGGCTATATATATATATATATATATATAGTCTATCATATATAACGGCTTAAAATATCATTCATTCTACATTGAATTGAATCAGTGTGCATTTATTTGAAATAGAAAATTAAAATTTTAACGTAGAACAATGAAGTTGCAGTAATTCGAAGAAATACATAATTTGATAAAAACAAAGTAAGAATTAATCAAATGGAAAAGGAATTTCGCATTGTTCTCAAAAATCCCATTAGCCGATGTCGCAATAAATCGTTAATTAAACGCAACATCCTCCATTCAAATGTCCATTTAGCGCAAGACACAAAGGGAGTTCATAATCAATTACCATTTTCGTCCTTACGGAGAAGCTTCGCTTCGGAAATTGGCTTAATTCGTTATATTAACTAATATTACTTGTATATAAACTATCTAAAATATATATTTTGTAAATTTAAGTGTGGTGGATCACTAAGCCCTGTAAAAGCTCACTTATAGAAATAAAAATACATCGTCTGTAATAGTATACACACCGGATGCATTTCTGTGTACCTATAACCTATGAACTTAAAAAGCATCCAATGTACTTATGCACTGATGAATCCTATGCGCCATATGTAGTAATGCGTTCATGTATGCAAGTTCTCCTTCACTGGTGATGTTTGATTCTCGGAGGTTCGTCACCGATTAATACCAGCTCCGTAGACCGTATTCCTATTTGTACCTTTACTCGTTTTCCAGGCAGCTACGTACGTCTACATTTATATACTTTTAGATCTTTGTAAATGTAACGTTCCTCTTCGAAATCTTGTCACTCATATGCAACCATCGTGCATTGTTTATATGAATAATACGTGTGCGTGTATATAAGTTTTTAACTGTATCATCCCTTATAAACTATATACACCTCCATGAGTACAGTTTGATTATCTCCAATCAATTAACGAATCGCCCTAAGCATCTTTCCCGCAACTGCGCAAAAAAAAAATAAAAAAGAGATAAGCACACACACACAGACACGCACACGCAATCAGCAGCGTATCGAATTGCGCAACTCGCAGCGTAACAGCGATAAGCATCGGAAGCGGCTCGCTAATCACAAGCCCAAGTTCTCGTTCTCGCTCGCTAATTGCGCCGCCGCCAGAGACTCTGCTGTACATATACATATATACGTGCACGCAAAGTAGCGGAATTCTCGGCGTAATCGAATGCCTTGTTACCGGGTACTCTGTGCCCGCGCGTCTCTCTGTGTGTCTGTGTGCGCGTGTGTATGCGTGTCTGTACACTTTGGCCGCGTCACTCTTACGTAAGATTACGAAGCCTCGAGGATTCCGTAAGCACAGCGGCGGCACCGGCCAAGATTGCCCTCGACGATTACCGCGGAGCGCGGCGCCACTTCAATCGCGCGAAAATCTCCTTCGCTCGCTTTGTTGGTGCGTGTATGCTGCTGCTGATGGTGTAAGGGCTACGCGTGGCTGCGGTAATGGAATGTTCGTACGCTCGCGGACTCGATACGTGATAAGATTGCGGAATATAGGGAATATTCTTTTGGCTGTTCGTTTCATTTTTCTTTATTCGTGGTTTATACGGGGTTCGGAAGTGGTGAGTTTGAGGAAAAGTTTTCTGAAATGAGATTGTGGACGACGTGGTTTTTTGTTGAGCTTTAAAGGATTAGACTGTAATCGATGCGAGTAAAATCGATGATTTTAAAGAGGGAGATGTGCGAGAGATAGAAAGGATTTGTATATTGTATCGTCACGAAGAATCTTTATACTAACTTTACGAACTGGGAACCAGAGAGTTATAGTTCGGAAAACTTGTAGAAGTACTAAAATTGACTAATATATTCATTGTTATATTCGAAGTGCATAATTATTTAGTATAAGGAAATAATTTTGTGTCGGTATAGTTTGTGTAACAATGTAAAATGATTTAAATAATTTCAAGTAATCGTTAGAATGAAAATAAAAGCATTCACTATTATACGACAATAATTATTTATAGAATTTAATTCTAATTTAGGCATAGCGTAGTTCGTACCGTCTAACAAAAGCGCATCTTGTTCTACTTAGCGTACATATTTGTATCGTCGATATTAATTTCCTTACAACATCATTTCTATTACCTTCTCATAATAAGGTTGGATTTGAGCAAATATTCGCGATAATTCACATTTAATTTGCGGCGAAATGATTTTCTTGAACGAGAACACAGTAGGAATGCATTTATCCGCTTTTTTTCTTTCTCTCCAAGAACGGAGTTTTAATAAGCACGCGGTGTTTTTTCTCGGCTATAATTTATTGAAAGTTGCGAGGTCAAGCACAGATTCGATAAATTATCGGCATTGATCGAGTAACTAATTATAAAGCAAAATAATTAACGGCACTGCGTCTCCTCCCTTTTTCGATCACCTTCGACTTTTATTGTTTTATAGGTGATATAATAGTAAGGGGTAATTAACGCGAATAAATATTGTAGTTCTAATGAAACTATTTATTATAGTCACAAAAGGGATAGATGATACTATTCAAGTTGGGGTAAAATGAAAATTATTAATAAACCTTTATTTCTTCAGGATGTTATAAAAAAATTAAACAATTTCATTTCATAAAAAAGCAATGGAAAGGTCAAGTGACTCCTCCTTAAAAATCGAACTTTTCTATTCGCATTGTACAGTAAGAACTAATAGAACCTTGGCCGTAACCTGTAGACTTTTCCCGCATAAATTCACTCGTCGGTCTACAAAAAAATTCCATCTCTCGAATTCCGCCGGCGCAATAATTAACGTTCAACTGCCTTTTCTCTCACTCCTTCCTCGCTTCTCTCTCTCTCTCTCTCTCTCTCTCTCTCTCTCTCTGCCCCTTTATTCTCTCTCGCCTCCACCAGAGTATATCCGGCGTCTTTGCAACCTTCCATTCTTCCATTCCCCGTTCGCTTTTCCTCACTAGTCTCAATCGTATCTCAGAGCGCAAGGAGAAGCGTCTTATAGCTTTACTAGAGAGAAATCGCTCGGGAAAATCGTCGCTCTTTTATCAGACTAGCCGAGTCCGTGGCGTTTCTTCTTCTTCTTCTTTTATTCTTTTCCGACAATACTTTCTTGCCCCCCCCCCCGCTTCTCTCTCTCCCTCTCTCTCTCTTCCCGGCTTCTCTTTTTTTCTCCATCCACCGTTTTTCTCCTTTCTCGGCGCTCTTTTAGTTTAGCCTACATGTGGGTCGTTGCTTTTTACGGTCTTTTTCCGTCCGAAACAGACAAGAGATGCATAGGAAATGCTGAAAGCGGCTGTAGCAACCAACGGATATGCATACACGCAAAGCTATTTGGAGTAATTTTCTTTCCTATAGGGTTTTGTATCGTTGAGTTTTGCGAGCGGAAGGATAAAAAGGAAGGGCTGATTGTGCTCGAGCGCTTGGTAAGGGATTTCGAGATAGACGCTTTGATCCGGCATCAAAATTATTTTTAATCATACCCTGGTCGGAAATACTACTTTCCGGCCTGACTCAAAAACGCGAAAGTAGTATTTTCGACCCGGATATGATGAAGAGAAACTGTCCTGGCCACAGCTTGTGTTTGCCACCCTCACAATTTACATGAGCTGTATACTGTCCAAATTTTTCCTATCCTAGGTTCGTAATATATTGTGCCTTCGAATAATCTCAGGGTATATATGCGTGTGTGTATATCTTGAGAATCGATATGTTTTAAGTGGCCCGAAAAGTTGTAAAAAATGAATTACTTCAGTTTTAGCATCGATCGGCTCTCTTTTATTCCGATATTTATACTGAAGCATAAAGAACTGATCAAGCAGAATTTGTTTTTATGTATATTTCTTTTATGTAGGTTTACCACACGAATTTATTAAAAAGAACTGGAGAAATAATACATCAAGTAGTAAATTAACCAATCTGAATGTTTATTTCCTAATCGAATGGACTTTCTATTTTGCTCAAAGAAATCTAAATAAAACATTTATAAACTATCCCAAACCAATACGTACTGTCATAAATTTAATCTTTCCACTATCTAACAAACCGCAGGACGATTCGAGTAGATATCAACCATAATTATTCTCCTTAAAATAAAAAATTCCCGTTCTATCTTACAGCTAATGGAAAAACTTAGCTCAGAAAGTTTGATATTCCCCGGGGGCCATTCATTCACTCGGGAAACAAACGGGACATAAGAGGGCGACACGCGGTAAATTTAAAAATCATATATAATTTGGACGCAGCATCAGTTTTTCTCAAGTATTTTTAATGAACTGTCTCGCAAATACTTTCTTTTGTAATGCAAATCAATAAAAGTGACATATGGAAATTCTGATCATCAGCATTAATTCCAAATACATCGCTTATGGTTACCCTCTAAGTATCTTTTATCGCAGCTTTTTATCAGCTCGCTTTATATTCATTTATCCTTTCCAGCTAAAAGAAGGATAGTAAACACAACTCTAACCTAAACCACACTTAGTTTCAATGCACAGGTCTCCCACGTACAAGTTCGAGCTGACGAACGAGCTTCATTAATTTCTGATCAGCCACAAACACACACACACACATACACACACACATACACAATCGATACGCAGCGAGCGTCCGCCATTCTGATAAATAAGCAGCATTTTAAGAGGATGGAGAAAGAGAGAGAGAGAGAGAGAGAGAGAAATCGACAGGAGACACAAAGGAGAGAAAGAGAGCAGTCGTAACGACGTCCATTAAGCCGTCGCGTGGATGTCGTTATACAGACTTTGGAATTATCGCCGACGCCACCACCCAAGTTCCGGGGAATTTGTTACCTGATTTCCGGCTCCACCCACTCATAGAAAGTGGTCGTCGACGTCGACCTCAAGGAAGCAGAGAGAGACGCCGACAAAACTCCTCAGGGGGTGAAAAGTCTCTAGGGACTTTTACGTATGTATCCGTCTCATTTGCTGGCTCTCTCTCTCTCTCTCTCTCTCTCTCTCTCTCTCTCTCTCTCTCTTCTTGATGCTACTCTCCGTCGTATTCGAAAGAGCGTAATGGCCTCGATAAATTAAATTGTCGAACCTGACGGCTTTTCAATATGAAATGATGCTCGTGCTAAGGTGCACGTATTCATTTATATATGCGTAGGTTTTGAGGAACAGATAGTTTTTGTCCTGAATTAGGGGACAGTAAGAATTTGCTAAATTATTAATTGAGATTTGCTTATTGATAGAGAAGTAAATAAAGCAATGGCGTAATCGACCTGAAATATGGAACTTGATGGCGATGGGTTTTTGTCAATGTTTTTTTTTTGGTTACGATACGCCTTTTGTTACCAAAATATGTTTTGAAGAAAAGGATTTCAAGTATTCACTTTGGTAGAAGAAAGTATTTTTTTGAAGAAAAATTATTTTTCGAGGTCGTAAAACAATAGCTGCATTACGTTGGCAACGAATTAATTTATAGTATAAATATATTCGTGGTGGTTTCTTGCGTTTAGCTAAACGCAATTGATTACATTTCTACACTCGTGAAATAGAAAAATTAAAAAACTTTTCTTACATTTTTATATATTTAGAGTTTAATATGTGTTGAAATATTAAATGCATATCTAAGTAGCAACATTTAGGATGAATAATATTTAAGTATTCAAACTCTACAATATTCTTAATTTATTAAGTTACAAGATTCTGCGTAATAGATAACGATTCCTACAATAATATATTAGAATATCGTTTTTGCTTTCCCAGAGAGAAAGCTTTATATCAGTGACAAAAAATGGTTTCCAAAAATGCTGAAAAACATTTTTTAACAATCATTGGAATAAAAATTGTCTAGTTTTGAGAAAATTTTTTTTGTGTCTGTTTCTGTGTATGTGTGTGTGTGTTTTATATCTCGAAAACGGAGAAACCGATTTTCAAGTTTAAAAATTCAGTTAATTCGTTCTTTTTTTTTTAATTTTTATAATTAAAAAGGATTGAAAAGTTACATTTCCCACAAATAAACAAATTGTAAAATATATTAAATGTTAAATTTTTAATTCGAAGATCAAATTGGTCAACGCTTTAATCGAAATGCTTTTGAGCTTTTCACTTGAACGTTATACTCCACCTCTTAGTTGGTTTTTTTCAATGCTCATAACCCAATAAAAGCAAGTCGATTGCGAAGCTTTTTTTCTATAAATTCCAGTATAGAAGAAAATTTAATATATCAGTTTCTTAATAATCGACTGGATAAATATTGAATGAACATGTATTGTAACTTGATTGAATGTGGTAATCGCTGTTACGTATTTTTATCAAGTTTATTATATTTTGATTTACAAAAATAGTTGGATTGTTTTAATAAAAAGAAATTATGCTAAAGATACTAAATGATTAATTTTCATGGCACGGACATTTTTGTAAAACGTGGAAAAGTAATTTTTAGACAATAGAAGAAAAGCAATACGATTTTATTTTTTAAAATATTAGTTCATAAATGAATTGTCTAGCCACGCAAAAGGTTGAATGTTTTTTTTCAAGCACGAGCTTTCAATGGATATAACGTTGTAAAAGCAGGTTTCGTTATAAAAAAATTTAAATTACATCAAAAGATTGTAAGAACAGCATTTCAACCGCGGTATTCGAGTTCAAAAGCACAAAGGAATGAGGACTTGCGAAGATGACATTTTTAATGCTCTTTACCTTTGCATTCTAAATATATAGTGCATTCACTATCGTTTCATTTAAAAAAAAGATGTGAAATTGGATATCGTCACAGAAAGCACAAGTTTCTTTGACTCATTTGAAATTCATGAAACATGTTCAGAGCTATATTAAATAATACTTATTTTACCTTAAAAATTTACGCTGAAAAAATTTCTCGCTGAATTGATTTTCTTGAGTTTTAATTATAGGAAAGGAATATTATTATATTAAAAGAAACTGCAACTGTTAAAGATACCAGTTTTTAATTTTTTATTCAATATAACTATTTCAAAACTTAAACTATTTGTTTATGTATTTTTGATAATGCACTTACACGAAATCAGGAATATTATTTGTCTTCGATATCGTCAATTACTGCCAAAAAAGAAACAAAATTTGAAAGCTACTATATCTGTAAAATCTATAATCACGAAAAGTAAGGTTTTGAATTTCCTCTTAATGTTTCAATATTACTTCTTTTGTAATCCACTGCAAATATACGTACATCCCTCAATTTATCTACCCACCCCCCTTTAAATAACTTAGAGAAATTGCAGCTGGTAAAAAATTAATTTCGATGAAACTGAAAATTGCCAGTGCGCGGCTTTTTATATTTAACTGAAAGGATCGTTAAAAACGTTTTCCGAGGCACTAAAGCAAACAAAGTCCAATTAAATACCTAAAAATATACCCGATTCACACACAAGTCTAATTAAATAAAACTTCTAATTTTAAAGGTCGTAAAAATGAAACAATCATCCAGTTCAGCCAAAGAGATGCGCAATTTCGCGCCGCAGACATATAATTATTAGTTTCACCCTCTCACCCTCTTCCACGTATATACACCTTCTTACATGCACACATACATGCGTTACATCGATGCACAGGTGGCGTGCGGTTGGCTCTCTCTCTCTCTCTCTCTCTCTCTCTCTCTCTCTCTCTCTTTCTCCCTTGCGCGCAGGTATATATTCTCAAGGAAAAGGGAGGAAGGGATGAAGTAAGCGTACGCAGCTGCTGAACGGCAGGAAGCTGCTCGTGCCCCGGCTGTATAAGGGAGAATGGGGCGAAAGGAACGTAGATAAGGGTGTTTTTTATAGTTGGGAAAGTTTGATGACTAAAACGTGACTGGGAGACTGGTCATCAATAATCCTTGATTGTTGAGCTAATCTATTAGCGATATTACACTGTATGTCTTTATATATAGATATGATTGGAAAAAGGTAGTGATGCATGGGATTGGTATGCATAATTAAATATTTTCACTTGATATCTATAAGCTCAGAGGCAAACATTGATTAAATTAAAAAAATATTTCATGTTTATCATTGACTATATTGATTAAAAAATTGAGAAAAAGTAATTTAAAGAAAATTAATAAATATTTATCAGTGAATATATGCATGAAACAATAGCATCTGTTTCAATCTGCCTTTGAAAGATCAATTTTTCAGTATTTAACACAAAAACAGTAGACTTTTTCGTATAGCCTATTTCTCCAATATTATTAGACGAGAGAGAGGGAGAGAGAGAGAGAGAGAACAATTTACCACCGCAGCATTCTAACGCTCTCGCGGCACCATCCACTAAATATGTAAATCCCGTAGCGGATCGCGCGATTCTATTGCATCGAAAATTAAAACAATTGGCATACGCCACCAGCAGCATAGCATCGGCGGCATCAGCAGCAGTATCAGGTCTCAACAAGTAAACCAAAAACGACAGGTGCCTTATAGCGTGCACCGGAGTCCGCGTCCACGTTCTTCACCTACATACCCACTGGTATAGTATCTCGGGACGCCCCGCTTTCTCCTACCCTCGCCCGTCCGACGCGTGCGCGCGGGGGATGGTGTTACCCTACTCCCTCTCTCGCTCTCGGGTAACGAGTGCAAGCAAGAGAGGGGAGAAAGAGAGAGAGAGTGTCGGGCGGCCGGGTCGCGAGCCAGCGACTCCCGACGTAGTGTCGAGTGCGCCGTGCGTCGTCGGCTTGCGAGGACGCAACTCTCTACCGAGGCTCGTTCGCGCGTCTCGATATCTATACTCTCACTCTATTCAACCCGAAAGGGACACTTTCCGAGTGTCCGTATATATATATATATATATATATAAATGTGTACGTGAACTCTTCCGAGTGTGTGTGTGCGCACCGTGTGAGCTCTGCCTGCACTTGCACAGGCCATAAAGACGTGCGACGATATCGTCATCGTGACTCTGTCGTTGCACGCGTTATATAAATGTAAGACTCGCTCGCTCGCGGTCACGATGGAGCTCGAGCGATGATGGATGCTTAAAGGATTCGCGTGCGTGCGACGATGATCGCGAGAGAGACAGACTATGGTGGCTAGTACCGAGGATAATACGTATCGTAGCAGTGCGGCTCCGAGGAGGATTAGCTATACCTTTTTTTGGCTCGGCTCACTTTTTTGCGAGAGAGATCGAACGTAACAGGTAAGTGTGTGCAGCGTCTAAGTGGGGATTGGTTTTATGTACATGTGTGTGTGAGGAACGGGGGATTTGGCAGTGTTAGTTTTTCACGAGGCCGTGTATGCCAGGAGAGGGAGAGAGGGTGTACAGGCGCGAGACTTTTATCGCGCACGCGATTCCACGATCCGGATGCGCCGAATGGCCTGTTTATTTTACTGGCAACTTGTGGATAATTTCTTCTCGTTCGCGCTCCTATACGACCCTCTCCCTTTTTTTTACTTTCGGCCTCTATATGTGTATGTATATATATATATATATATGTCGTTCTGATGCGCGGCGGCCTTTAACTCGCCGAGGCGATCGCGCGGGCTTACTTTTTATTGGCTGTCCGTCGATGGCCTTTTCGGAATTTCTATAGTCCCTTTTTTCTCCCCCGGTTGGCACGCCGAACTATGCGTGGTATTCCTTTGCCCTATGGCTTGAAGGAGTTTTTCTGTTTTTTTTTTCTTTTAAAGCGCGACTTGTTTGTTTTTATTTTTATTTTTCTCGTTGTTGTTGCGAAGCGGAGCTCTGCAGATCGTATAAGACGTGACAAGACGTGTTTGGGAATCCAATATTAATGAAATCGTTTAATTTGTTTGAATCATGAACAATTGAACATGGTCTAAGAGGTTAATTAGCGTTTCTTTTGAATCGATAGAGGACTGGTATGTTTACATTTTATGTTTGCAAATAATACGAACTTATGCTATATTTATGAATCTCGATGCCTACGATTATTTATTTAAAGAGAACGACAGCGTCGATGAATGTGAATGCGAGCGCACTAGTTGTGTATATATGAGAGCCGGGTATAGCGCAGGTATACGACAAATTTCTACCAGTGCATATATCTACGACGTACATACCGAATGTGAGAATTCAAGATATACCTACTGGCGAACCGAAATTCATCGTACTTTGGATGTGCTGCACTTGCTAATTTTTGCACAATCAAACTCCAAACGAGATATAAAGAATCTTTTATACGGAACGCAATCAACGCTAAAAGCGACCGCCCACTTTGTTTATATATGAAACCAATCAGAGCTGAAACCCCTTATCTGGAGCGTATCGCTTTTGATCCTCGCTGCATCATTGCTCGCGAATACCGCGGCTCAATTCGATATCCGGCCAAATAGCAGCGCCGGTGGCAACGCACCGTGAACATCTAAATTCGCGAAATCCCGAGCGTTTAATCCAGTCGTTGAGGAGCTCCTCCGACAGAGGGAAGATAGTAGCAAATTTGAACGAACGGGATTCGGACGGGATCTCGGGGAAAGGCTCAAAATGTCCACATTTACCGACGAGCCACTTTCGAACAAAGATTATACGCGCGCCACTCGTATACGCCTCTTCGCAGCTTCATGAATTTATGAATATACATCCAAGCCATTCCCATTTGCTCGTGCGTGTTTTTTTTTTCTTTCGAAGCACCGAATGTTGCGTACACACGCTGTTGGGGGCGAGCTAGACGAATTATTAAGCTGGTAGAAAACATCGCGTGCGTGTCTCGGTGCGTAATCCGGCACAAACACACACCGAGTGGTCTAGTTTTACCCCCTCGAAATTACGCGTGACCCCAATATCTTGAAATTACTATAGGGGGTGTTTGGACAACTCCATGAAACAGTCACTTTTTTATTAAAATATATATGTATTATGTATCGGAAGTGCGGTTGTGCACGAGAAAAGGGAATATTCGAACTATATTTTGTCCCAAGTTTTTTCCATAAAATGTGATAAAAGTTTATTATTGTATATGTGCGCGTACGAAATTCGCTTGTATATATATATGTAGTTAGAGCCGTTGAATTTTCCTTTGTCTTCGCCGATCATTTGTTTTCATATAAGGGCGCGTTGCTTCTCATGAATTTACAAATTCTTTTGAGATCGAGCGTTCGAGTGTACATACATTCCTATGCGTGCATCAAATAAAATTGTTTCTTCGTACTTTTTATGGTTTGAGTTTGGCGCGAGGATGGAAATTGCTGGTGTAATTAAAATTATCAAAAATCAGTATACTAATTGTTCGTTTCAATGGTATTCAGCAAATATTTTCTGCTTGTTGACCATCGTGTTTACCAAAATCAAGCAAATATTCATGTAGCACCGTCGATATGCAAATGTTTGTATACTGAAATTTGTCAATTCTCTTTCGCTATATACTAACTACCACTTTACCCAAAAATACTACTGTCGGACCCCATATTCATTCAAACTTCCCTATATAAATTACTCGCTCAAAAGTTGAAACATTGAGTCCCTCTTATCCTATCGTACAATACCCGCGATCGACTTTTCTTCTTTCTCATCAACGTGACTCACGTGGTGGCCGATAACTTTGAAAAGTTCGCCCGCGCAAACTGAACTGGAAAGTTTCGCGGAGATCGATTCGCGCCAAGCAAAGCACATAATGTTTTTTAAACAACTTCTTGGTTTTTGCACTTATAATACTTACACGTGCGTATAATAGGTATATAAAGGAAAAGGGGAAAGAATGCGATTGCGCGCGGCCGCGCTAACTAACTTTTAATGAATTAACCTTCGATAAAGTTGCTCGCTATATGTATAACGAGGCGTCCAGTTCTTTGGGATAGTAAGACCCTTTCGCCTATTCGCGTGTTTTCAATGTCGACCGGTGGAACACTTGTAACAGAATTGTCAATTTTAATTATTTATACACGCTTTTGGTTACTACAATTATAGAATAAAGTCTTAATTATTGCTTCGGGATGTAACTATGTAGATCAAGTTATGATAATAACTTATTAAATTGTAACAATAATTGTGTTTCTTTTTTAGCTATAGTTATGCAAAAAAAAACTGGGGAAAAAGTAGAACAAAATTAAAACGTATTGTATATTATCTTTACGTTACCATTTGAATGGGTCACATAAACTTTAGTATGATTCGTGTTACATCTCGCATCGCGATAGCTTTGATCGTATATCTCTTAATTTATACAAGGGGAACTCAAGGAGTGCGGGTAACCGATTTTGATGAAACTTTAAAGAGACATTCTTTGTTAGAAAATATGAGATACGTGTATCGAAACTTAGCCAAATGGGCCCTGGGGCCTGAGTTAGTGCTCATTTTATCAAAATTCATGAAAAATCATGGTTGTCTTAAAACCTTTCTTGCAAGACCAATATATATTGTAGAAAATGTCACAAAAGGATATCAAAGGTATAGATAATAAGCTTTCATTTGCATTCTTGAACGAGTTAATAGCACTTTTCGTTCAAAAGTTATGAACGATCGAAATTTAAATTAACTTTTGGGACTTAAATTTTAACGTCTATTTCAGATGAAAAATGCATCCAAACTTAACTCGATGTTCGATCGTTCACAACTTTTGAAAGAAAAGAGCAAATAACTTGTTTAAAAATGCAAATGAAAGCTTACAATCTATACTTTTGATATTTTTTTTTATAATATCCTCTGCGATATATATTGGCCTTGCAATAACAACCATGATTTCTCGTATATTTTGACAAAATGGGCATTAAATAACTCATGTCCCAGGGTCCATTTGACTAAATTTCGAGACACGTATATCAGATTTTCAATTAAAGAGTGTCTCTGTAAAGTTTCATTAAAATCGGATTCCCGAACTTCTCGGGTTCTCCTAATAGTTAATTACAGTAGTATAGTTAGATGCGACGCGTGTGGTAATGTTTTTTTTTACTTACAAATTCCCGCTAATAATCTCTCAAAGGTTTTCATGGGATTTAGCTCTCTCTCGCGCTAAGGGTTAGTCGCGGCTTGTGCGCCCTGCGGTGGATACCGCTTCACGATCTGTTTGTGATATGTTCATAAAAAGCTGGTATAAAAGTATCGCTCTTTTTATGATCTTGTAACGCGATGCTGTTTTACGCTCATTACCGTCGGCTCTTTTGAGCGATTATTAATAATGACCCACGGGGCTGTGGGCGGTGAGATTATTCAATTTTATATCTATCCAACGCTGGAAGTTAAGTATCAAGTTGGATTTATTTCTGTCTTTATTTAGAAAATGAGGTTACGTTAAAGGAGCGTGCGAAGTTAATGAAACGCATCAGAAACTGCCGCTTATAATAACTATAATAGTTCTAAAATTTGCGTACAAGTATTATTGACTTTGATACTTGAAGTATTTTTATAAGCACCGTTTCATCCAGATGAACCAACTAAAAAGTTTCTCCTAGCATATCAATCTTCAGAATAGTTTCTTATCTATAGCAAAACATGATCATCGAAAGAAGAAACTCCCCACCGCATCCCTCAAAACCAAAGGATATACGACGACAAAGCGAAAAAGTGACACGAACTAGAAACGGCATTATCAGCGTTGATGAAGCATCAGCTGTGTGGCTGCATGATACAGTCTTGGCGCTTTGTATCTCCTCCGCTGTAACTCCACGGCTACGCAGACGATGACAGCGGTACTCCGCGCTTGTACACACGCATATATAAACAACCAGAGACAGCGTATTCACTGTGCGGTTACGTACAACAGCGCATCTCCTCTGGCAGCTATCTCTCTTCTGAAACGTGCGCGAATGGACAACGTAAGACGCCCTTTGGTACTCGCATACTGGGCGCCTGCAGTTAACGAGACGCAGCGGCCTTTCATGTCCTGTACGCGTTTAATTCGCGAGAGTGCATTGCACGCGCGCGCGAAGAAAAGTTGGGAAACCGGTGCCAGAGTCCTTGAGAGTTGCACTTCTAAGACGCCGAAATTCTAACCAAGCTTGATTAAAGCGAATTCGATTCTGACCCGATGGAGCGCATAGTTCTATACATTAGTATCAAGGGATTCGTTATAAGATCTTCGAAATTAGACTGTCGCTCGATCGAGGACGCCCTTGATCGAGTCTCAAATCTCGAACGAAATCGTCATTGGAAACTTAGGTCCCTCGAGATCCTTGAATCCCAAAATTGTAACTTTATTATATTGACTCCCGCATCGGAAACTCAATTTACTAAAAATTGCGACGATCTACGCCGATTATTAATAATTGCGGAGCTCGACTGAAATGTTTTAAAAGCGCCGAATTCTGTACTGCAAGGGTCGCAACATCATCGAGACGAGTAAAACGTCAGCTCAACTAAACTATAACGCGCCTCAAGATTACTCCTGTTTATCTTTTATCCAGTGCCGCGGTGCAAACGTTCGTTTGGACAAAAGCTGCCGTCGCTCGAGACGTATATATAAAGAGAGATATATATATACAAATTTTCGATGGTAAATAAAGCTGGGGAGGATGCGAAAGGGGTGTGTGCGACTATAGGGCGGCGTAATTGCGCGCTAAAATATGGCAGGAGCCGAGCTTATTTTTGATCGACTATAACACCGTGCGGATGATGTATTTACCTGTACGGGACGCGAATACGTTTGCAGCGCGTATATAAGAGGGCAGATAATTGAACTTTTGAGCTTGCGGCTCTACTCTCGCATTCGGCTGTGGGCGGTGGTGTTTTGTCGTTTCTATTTTCACGGTATTGAGAGAAAATTATTCGCTGGCAGTTAAGCGTGGAGTTATGGGGAAAATTCCTTTGGTTGTCGAGCGATTGTTTCCCTGCAGAAAAGTGATGTTTTATCGTGCCCAGCTCGGTCGTAATTTCTTTCTTTTTGTTCCGTTTCGAATGGATTTTGTCATAGCCAGTGTGTTTAGGATTAAGAAATTTTTCGTTTTTTACATGAATATTGAATCTATAAGAATAGTGTTTTTATTTATGATGCTTTCTTTTATATTTTAAAATTTACTATGCAACTTTCCGCTAGAGATAGAAGTAAATACTCATTTATTATTTACACTTCATAATACAAATTTTTTTGTATTTTTTTGTTTTTTTTTCATTTTTTTATGGTGTTAAAGAACGATGTCCATGGATATATGGAAATCGGCCCCCTATGGGGAACCTTTGAAACCTATGTCATCTTTTAAAGAATAAAAAAACACGAATTTAAAAAAAAATCAGCCCCCTAACCCCAAGGGAACTTAAGATATTTAACGGTAAAGTTTTCTTATCCTTATGATTGGTTTAATATGGAATATTCGAAAATTCAACTCTTAGCACAATATTTAAATGATCTATGAGGGGGAAAATTAAAGATTAGTTTTTAAAGGATCATTAATAACCTCATTCAAATGGGCGACACCCCACTAAGAACGTTTTTAGAGGGTAAACGTATGAAATAAAAAACTACTCCTGACTCATTTTGTGTTATAAGGGTAGTTTT
>UELV01177582.1:0-16549 GCA_900490015.1 Megastigmus stigmatizans | reverse complement strand
GTCTGTATGTACACAAGCGTTCATCGCCGAGCAAAATAATATAATTGATACACTGTTACGACAAGCACGCGGAATCTCGTAAATGGAAAAGTTTATGCTATGGCCACAAAGAAAATATTTCAAGTCATAGAATGGCGATTTCCTGTCAAATTAAAATTTTCGATTGTTGGTTCAACATGTAATCATATGTAAATTAAATAAAAAATATTTTTATTTCGACATGTACAATTTAGTTTACTTAAAAAAAAAAACAAGAGTTGTCTGAACATAGTCGCAGTTATTTCAAAGGCCACACTGTTGAATTGAACGCAAATCGAGTTTGATGCATTTTAACCACGAACTCGTTGTAAAATCAACTATTCATTCATTGACTTGACTATACGTTGTTGAATCAACTAACAAAAAGTTGACTTGACTATAATTTTGTTAAAATAATGGCATGTTTGTTAAGTTAACAATGCTATTGTTGATACAATTGAATTTTTTTTCTCTGTGTATAAAACTTGGTCTGCGCGCGTATGGCGAGTGAAGTGCGCAGCCATCGTAGATTCTTCGTAATGCGTTTGCCGCGATGCACGCATGGATATGTAAATACGAACTTCGTTGGAGTGTGTATTACTTGGATAACACGTGTGACTTTCAATAAGCGAGATTAATTACAAATTATGTCTAATATGTTTAAGGTTCACAGCTTTATATAGTAAAAGTAATTTATTGGCATTTATCTTCTTTCCAGATTGCAATATATATAACTCTAAGAGATATGGATAGAGCGAAACGCATGTAAATAGAAATTTTTATTTTGAACCGCAACCAAAAAGGTAGACCGTTAACGATGCGTCAACAAAACCCTGACCGAGCATTTTTACATAGAGCGCGCAAAAAAAAACATTGAATTACCAAGCAAAAACATTAAAACGACTACAAACAATAAATACGAACGGGGTTAAAAGAGGCTTTTCCGCAGTGCGCGTCGAAACGTATAAAGCGTCGCGGCGCAAGTGTTTTCCAATCTACCCCGCACATTTCCACTTGGCCAAACGCTAAACGTCCCCACGACTCGATATCCAATAACAATCGAGAGACTCTGCGACGAAGATCCCACTCGAAAGTATGTTTAAGCGAGACCCAGTTGATATAGAAATAAAAAGAGGAAAATCCGCTCGATCCAGCGGGGCGAGTTAAAGTCACAGTAAAGCTTATCAACGAGCCAGGTGAGCAGAGCGAGGAAGAGAGAGAGAGAGAGAGTAGAGTCCCGATAGAGTCATTGGCCGACACTATTTCCCAACAGCTCGTCAATTCCGTATAGGAAGTCGTAAAATCCTCTAGCTCTCTCCCTCTCTCTCTCTCACCTCAGACTTGAGCCGTCGTAGCAACTCGCCACACCGTAGCTCATCTACACACACACACACACACACACACACACACACACAGGAGCTGAGGAGAGGAAGTAGCGTATGGCCGCCGACACCGCGTGCCGTTTTAAAGCGGCCGCTGCGGCGGGAGGCGCGAGGTGCGACCTCAGCTCGTTCTCATTAACCCAGATATTTACACGTTGCTTAGATGAGAAGGAGCTGCTGGGGATGGAGATAGGGCAGAGGCAACTACATACATATGCACACAACCTCCTTCTTCTTCTCTCCTCCTCTGCTGCTTCTTCTTCTTCTTCTTCTTCTTCTTCTTCTTCTTCTTCTTCTTCTTCTTCTTCTTCTTCTTCTTCTTCTTCTTCTTTTTACGAGCGCGAAATTTCTGTGTTTACGGCGCGACCGAGCCGAGCTATGTGTGTGGGTGCAATGTTTTACGAGCGGAAGTAGAGAGAAAGAGGGGGGAAAAAAAAATTGGAGCCTCGATGAAGTCGCTGATGGCTTGTACGCGGCGTGTTTTCGATGAGATTCAGGTTACGGCGGGTAACGGGTCGAGGGTAATATAAAAATGTATACCGTTGGTGGCTGCTATTGCGGCCTTTTTTGTTTAGACGGACGCGTCTAGATTCGACGTGTGTATACGAAAAATGTCTTTCGCTAGATTATTTATTTTTGCTCAACTGGGTCGTGTGCAGGCTTTAATAATTGATCGCTACTGGCGCATGTAATTTATTCTCGAATTAGTGCGGGATTGCGATTGCGTGGATTCTACGCAGTCTGGATTTTATCGATATCGAAGCAGTGCGTCTTATTATAAGTCAATGTTGGCACGACGCTCGTTACCGAGCAGCAAAATATACGTGTATCTTCGAATCTAACTTTATTACATGGACTTCATCACCTTTTCAAATACTCGTCTCCTTGTGAAAGTACAGGTGCACTTTTGCATTCGTGCGTATATATAATTGACTCGTTGGCATTACACGAGCAATGCGTACAATTTTAAAAATGCAATCACTTCCAATCATTCGAGAGGAAAGTAGCTTTAACGGAAATATATAGGAAACTGAAGAACTCGTTATCGAGCAGAAGTGGAGCATTTTAAAAAAATTCATCATACATACCTTTAGTGATTATTTTCCTGTATTAGATAAGGGTCTATTTTTAAATTGGAACTTTTTTATGCGAGCAGCGAGCGAATATTCAGCATATTTTGAATAAATAATATCCATCCTTTGACGTTCCATCTCTTGACTCTATACTCTATAGAATAAGATATGCGGACATCAACTGCAATATTATTCAGTATTATTATGTAAGCTAGGGTATAAAATGAATAAAATAAAATTTGTTACCAATGCGTTGTAACAAATGATTAATGCGTGTATGAATTAATTGCATAGGCTTGTATTGAATGTACCGTCTGACTGTATCCGACTGTGTTCTACTTCGATTTACATGGATGCACGCATATCGTGTATCTTGCGCACTACATTTATTATTCCACAAAATGGAGCAGGTATAATACAGTATATATTGTGGTAAAGCTTGCATGTATAATATAAAACATATTTTTAAACTGAAATTGATCTTTAAAATTTAAGCTAAGAAAAGTATAGTTGTATGCGCAAGATAAATATTTGACGCGAGATAATTGAACGAGTCTAATAAATGAAATATAATGGGTGACTGTCGAGCTCAAGATTTCTATGCGGAGTAATAACTGACGTAAAATCAACGAGAAACAGTTTATACAAATCACTGCCTTGTTATAGAAGCTCCGAGTTATTTGTGCAGTTATACCAATTATCCTCGGCAAACTTGTTTGACCTTATGCTACGTTAGATTTCAAATCTCATTATCCTAAATTGTCGCCATTTTATTTGCCAGACAAAATAATGAATTAGATCAACTGGGAGATACACGACAGGTGTACGATACGAACAATAAACAAGAAAAGATAAAATAATCTGATGGCCTTAAGGTATCCGCGCGGGTAATTAGGTCACTTCGGGCTTCCCTCCTCGTAAAATTAAGCCACTCTTTTACATTTTCATAATTTTTACTCTATCCTAGGGCCGCGAAGAACCTTTTACCTTTAAATCGAAGAATTTATTATATGCCCCAGTTTACTTAACGAGCTGCGCGCGCGCCTCGTCCACGAAATTCTTCCTGAATTCAAATTAGACATTATTTCAATGCGTTAATTCATACAATGTGGCCATCATTCGATCTGCCATGAAGGATAGAACGCAAAAAGACACAGACTGTAGAAACAATTCACAGGAAGCATTAAATAAAAGCCAACAAGTAGCACTTTAACCTTTGCGCAACTACACCGAAACCCATAAATTTGAACAAAGGAAATTACTGTATCGATCGATTAGCGGAGAACCAATTTTCTCCTTAATTACACCTTAACACGGGGCATGTAAGTGAAAGAAAACCCATGAAACATTAGTTTCCTTTACGAATCCAAACACGAAGGGCGATTCTTTTACATTTTTTATTTCTCTCTTTTTTAAGGTAGCTACATCTATAAATTATCTTGTTATTGACTGCCGTGCTAAAATATATATAAACGTTCGAAATCCACTCTAGAAGTTGTAACGACAAGTAGAATATCAACTTGGTCTCCGTTGGGGTTTGAAAAATGATTCTTCGCGTCTCGGAGCTTCCCGTATAACGGCCATCGTACCCCCCTCGATGATGCACTTTCTCAATGAACCTCTTTAAGCGGTACACCACGTCACGCCTCCCCACTTATCACACTTGGCCTATTTTTTCATGCCTGTCGTCTTGATCATATTTGATTCGAGACGCGTCTCTACTCGTATCGCGGTATAAAAATAACTATTTCAGTAGCATAAACAGCTCCGAATTTACTTGCTTCCGATGGATTTATTTTCTTCTGGTAAAAGAAAATGAGCCGATCTGCCAGTCGATCCCCCGAATAAATGATTAACCTTTAGGCGAAAGCAACGGGTGTGTCAAGAATTTCGAGCGATAATTCCGTGCTCGTATTCAAAGACGAGCTCCGCGCGCTTAAGAAGCTTATAAGAGAAAATAGCAAAGCGAGATTCGTCCGCCCTATTCACGTTGGAATTAACCGGCTAATAGAAGAAAATTAAATTTCTTTACATCGGACACACTGCAGCTTAGTAAACAAAATTACAGTGGCTCTTTGGAAAACGGCGACTTTTGACCTAAAAACTTAAAGCTCCTTGCGTTCTAAGCTTCGACTCCCCGCGGGATTAGCACACATTACTTTTTATCAGGATATCGAGAGAAATGGAAGGCACATCGGTTTTAAAAGTATATATTCTTGCGGAACGATCAAATAAGTGAATTGATTTTAGAATGACTTGCTCCGATTACATTTTTTAACAAAGTTCAATCTATTTTTAAAAGGAATTATCTAGCAAAAATAAAATAGGGTTTTTAAAATAGTGCGACTATTGTCAGTCAAGCTGCAATTTATATTTAAAATGGCATTGTATATTGAACAGCCGAGCATTATATCGAACGGAGAAGCGTTCCGAAAATATTACGTAAATTTCATGTCTCTCGTAGAACACTTAATACCCACGGGACTTTTAAAAACTTAACAACATAACTCGAGAGCTTTCATTGAAGAACACTTTATCGCGCTTATGGGTATATTAAATTTTTGACATTTTGTACTTTATTACCTTTACCAGTATATGAACGTAGACAATCTATATTATTCCAATAAAATTTGGCATTAAACTATTTTCAATATACTTTTGACATTATTATTTATTAGTAAATAAATGATGTATTAGCGTTCCAGTATCTTTTTCTTAAGGGAGAAAATGAATAGAGCGATCGTCAGAGCAGCAATAATTAGAAGCTTATTTAAAAAATGAAATGAAAATTTGAGACCTTTCGTGGGTCTTACAAGAATTACCCTCCTCTTTAGGCTCAACAAAAGTATTGTATTTCAAAACAGTCAAAAAGTTAAAATGTTAAGAACTATTATTAACTAATTTTTGTTCAGTCTGAAGAGGAGGGTAATTCTTGTAAGACCCTCGAAACGTCGCCATTGTTCATTCAATTTTTGAAATAAATTCATTTTCTGATTAACAGCATACATTATAAAATTGGATAATAATTATTACGAAATCATCTCTTGGACTATTGTAAGCTCAATATTTATTCAAAACAAATAAGAACCTTCGGAAAAAGTGATCGATCCAAAAATAAAAACTTCGATGAAATTCGTTTCCAACTACTTTCACCTCCAAACCGCAACTTCACCAATTAAAATTTTCCGACAATCCAACCTACATCCGAAGAAGATATCCATTCATAAAACCTACATGCACTACAGAATTAATGCGTGTACATCTGGCAAAAGCTGATCCCTTTCCTCCCGAACAAAACCGTCCGTTTTCCCCAATAAGCGTTTTCCCTCCCGCGGCAATGACAAATTCATCCTGTCACGCAGCATCAGCGCATTAAAAATTCAGCTGGCACAAAGTTACGAACGACACATGCGAAGTATCAAAGAAAGGGCTGCGATGCTCGGCAGGCGTGCGAATATCGAGAGCGAACCATCGGCTGCTTCTAACGCCGCGTCGCGCGACCCGTAGTCTAAGCGCGCGCGTCCCGAGTTGACAAATTATATTCCACCCGGTAGCGGAAAACTCCTCCCGACAGCAACAGCAGCAGCCCTGTGTGCACCGTCCCGTGTAAACTCGGCTAAGCGCGCCATTCGCTTTTAATTGCGGTGCGATGTATTTTTTTCTTTTCTTTTTCCTTTTTTTGCAACCTTGCGTCAGGAAAAAAACTTGGTGGACTTTAGGATTGTTTAATCTTGCTGTTTTTCTTTTTCAAGTAAATAGAGATGAAAGATAAGGAGGTTTTAAATGCTTATTTGATGTAGGTATATAGGTAGGAGCTTTTGTAAGATATATGCGCGATAAGTGTGTGTTATTCTTATGAATATTCATGATAATGTTGTATGACTTAATCCCATGCATGTTAAAAGTCAATTTTACGTATAGCGTTTTAATGCTCGAGCGAAGAAATATATATAACATTATATCGATTATTCACAGTCAACGAGGAAATTTTCGTTCTTATAATAGTTACTTAATTTAAAATAATATTATACATCGTAGACTTGAGAATGAACGCGCGGAAAATTCTGAAAACTCTTGAATGTTTTAAACGAATCTACTGAGTTTCGTCGCGCTCACCTCTTCGCTACATCGGAATAATAATTAATAAAATAATCCGGCCAATTAAGAATGTTTAATTCCAACGCACACTCGGAGCTTTGATGAATCGATCGATCCAGCCCTTGTTCTTTTATTAATTTATCAGAACTAATGGGCGCGAGCCTCGAAATAACGGCTGCTAATTATCATCCATCGCGCTTCGCCTAACGAGAATAATACCCAGCTACTCAGCCTTTTACAACCTACCGCGACCTTCCATTTTCATCCCTTCACCGCGACGCACGAAATATCGCAGCCGCCTGGCGACGGCGTCGTCGTCGACCCGAACGGAGATAAATTAAATATACTGGAGCGCGTAAAAAGCCAAATTGAGCATGGCGCTGCTGGTGTGTGAGTTTTTCATCGCCGCGGCGCGGCCCAGCTTATCGCGCGATCACCCAGTTCAGAGCGCTAGATGAGAATCTCTCTTTCTCTATCTGGCGTTAAAAATAAATCGCGGCAGTTCGGAAATAATTTCACCTCCCGCGCGCGCGCCAGTCGTTCGAGATCGTATCTTCGCGTCCTCTTTCTCTCTTCGTGGACGATCTTTGCATCATTGACCTTTTGCCTCCGCAGCGCTGGGCATGTATACGTTGGAACTCGCGCGCAGCCAACGAAACTCTCCCCCCTTTCTCTCTCCCTCTCTCTCTCTCTCTCTCTCTCTCTCTCATTGCTCCAATTCTGGAAAACAGGGTCGAACGTATAGCGACACACGCGCGTATCGTATACAGAAAGTCAATGCCTGGAGTACATTCTCTCTCTCTCTCTCTCTATGCGTTAAATGTGCGTGATTTTTCCATTTCCCTTTTGTTCCTTCCCGTGCTTGGAAAAAATCGAATGAAAATGCTTATTATGGGGGAAAAGGGAAGATAGAGAGAGCGAGGATTTTTGAAATTCAATTGCGACTGATAAAACGCTGCGAGAGGGAAGATTTCAGGAGCCGATTATCGACTTAGCGGTTTTGGGGACTATTGATCGTGAATTCTAATTAAATTTATCGCTACGGAGAGGAAGTGAATTAATTTTTTTTACTTTTATCGGTCGCAATATATAGTTGCGCTGATTTGGCAGACTATCTGGGCTTTGTCGAATGGAGCGAATAGGACGATTTGAATGATAATGGGCATACTTGCTGACGTGTGCGGAGGTTGGAAAAAATAAATAAATTTGTATTCGTATAAGAGTATGAGTTTGAAATTGTAACGAATGTTTTGCGTGTATGGTCGCACTTGAGACGGTTAGCTATGATAGCCAAGCAATTATCGTCATTTATAATTATACTACTTCTTGCAGCAGCGGTAAACATGTTAATGCAGAGTTTTGTTTCATCGATTGACTGCGTACTACGCAAAAGCTCCAATATAAACGAAAAAATGAAAAAAAAATAGTAAATTTCATCGGTATTTGCTACAAAACAAAACATTGGCTGAGCCACGTTCGAAATATAACATGATGCATCTTACACGTGTATAAACACAGATGTATTCCGAATACCAACGAATAAAGTTTACGAAACGTTTTTACATCGCATTTACGCGCCACCTCTTTTATTTACTATGTACAAAGCTTCCTCCATTCGGTAGTAATATTATCTCACGATAATCACAAAATCACCGCTCTTCGCTCTATACAAAAAAAGGGTCGTATAAATTATACCGAATACTCGATCGAAAAAAAAAATTAATATTTCGTGTCACACACTGCACGATATTACATCGTATCCAGTATTATAAAGCATTGAGATTCGTGAATGAAAGAGTGGCGCGGTTAAATAAAAAAAAAGTGAACGCGCGCGCGCTTCAACGTCCATCAAGCGGGCGTCGGCGCAAATCTCTTTCCGTGCTTTCCCGTTTCATTTGTGTGTCGAGCGACCTGAATCGCTAATCTATCCCCGCTGGCGTTTAAAAATAACCTCGTTACGTATTCCGCGAATCGCGAATAGACTCGATTTCGCGCGCTCACGATTCACTTCCCTTTCCTTCACTTTTATATATGTATACTCAGTTTAATATCGTCGCGAGCTAATAATGCTGAATAAGATGTATAAGGTAAAGAAATGAATGCTTTTGTGCGTCGTATAATAGCTACTGATGTTTTCCTGCGTTCGCTTATCGATATGGATTGTCGCGCGCTCTTTACTCGGTTTTTGCGGCAGCGACGTCTGGCCAAAGTGAAAATTAATCACCGTTCGTCGAGTGCAACACCGCGGCTCGATCTTACGCTAAAACAGTTGAAATCAAACATTTTCGAACATTTCTTCGAACATCAACAAAACTAAAGCAACCATTCCCTAAAATAACAAAACAAAAATCAAGAAAGATCATACGATGTACAAATTACATTAGTATATACGAAAAAGGCATTATTGGCCACTTATCTGCCAGTGGCTGTCCTCTCCTGCACACGAATAATTAATGCATCTGTATACATATTCGTATGCGCTTTCCGAGAGGGAAACTCCATTGGATAATTATTTACACATATTTACAAATGCGTGCCGGGGAGCATATCTGTTTACTCGGCGAATTCGTGTGTTATACACGCGTCGCTGCAGCGAAAATTGGTGTTTCACTTGGCATCGCCCCCAATATACGTAAAACGCGTGCACTTCCGAGTACTTCGGCGGCTAAACGTATTAAATAAATGAATCGATAATTCGGTGGCGGTTAAGGTATGACGGGCTGACATTTTCGGGGCTAAGTTGTTGGGTATTCGAAAAAATTCGATTTACCGTAGACGGTACATATTAATATACACTTGTATTGAATATCAATGTTATAATATTCGCATATGATTTAAGGGAATCGAAAGTACTTAAATGTCTGTTTACGTTTATATTTACGCTAGAAAAATATTAATGTTGTCATTGCATCTCGACATAAGCATCGGCATACATTCGCATTTGTTTATTCTGGAAATATTCCGCGGTAACGTGTTTGCATTTATATTGAAGCGATTCGAAGAAAAAGAATATGTATGAGACAAGATATGGGGGATGTTTTTACCGGTAGCGAAGCTGGAATATGGTGATTACATAAAAACCGTTCAGCTTACATTTTACACTTATTACGCTACTTTTTATGTACACCGCAAAGGTTGTAAAATAAAATTTCTTTATACAATAAGTTTGATATTTTTCATTTTAATAGTGACTTATCGTAGGTCGAATCATGTATATCGCAATATATTTTCGTCGCAGTGATTTATAAACATCCAGATTCTTTTATATTGTAAACTTTCTTGAAGAAACGCAAACTTATAATTTGTGAGTCTCTTACTCTATTAGATCGATTCCTTTTTGCTAATGAAAGTAATAAATAAACTATTTTATTTTTCTTCGATATAAATACTTCTTCCCTATTTGGACATTTATTATTTCTTTATACAATACATCCATTCTATTTTTCACAATATCTAAATCGCACTCGTATAAGTACTCTACACCTAAATCGCCAAAACACCGAATTCCATTCATCAGCTTATTCTCAGAAAAGAGGGCTATATAGCAGCTTCACCTAAATACCGGACGGAATTTCAATCGACAACATTCTGCAGTCCGATCCGAAAACATTTAAAGTACATACCTCTCTAAAAAAAACAACAACAACAACATGTTAAACCGCTCCTGAAATAACGTGTTCCCACCCGCTATAGAGCGATTGCGCGTTTTTTTTTTTTTGCGCGATATTAAATTTATCGGTCATAAGCCGTGACGCGCGCACGCGCTTGTATGTATGTGTACGACGGAGGTGGACGAAAAAAAAAAGAAAAAAAGAGCGAGGGATAGAAGCCGATGTAGTAAAGCTCGCGATTTATCGCTTATGTGCGCGCGTCCAAGCTCCTTTTCAGCCACCCTCTCTATCTCTATCTCTCGTTTTGGTCGTTTCCGCGTGGAAATTATAAGCGCTGAATTATCGTCGCGCGCTCGTGATTTGCGATTGTTTTTTGAGGTCAGTCCGGTTGCGGGTGGGGTTGGGGAGGGGAGGGAGTGGATTGGTTGGATGCGATGGTCGCCGTGACGCGTCCACACGCGAGGAGAGAGAAGAATGGACGGGTCGAGGAGCGAAGGAAGAGAAAACGGAGCGACGGCGGCGGCGGATCGTTTATCGAGATAAGAGGCTGACTATATTTGTATTTGAGGCTTTATGCAGTTAACGGGTATGATATACAATTCTGTTTGCCGCGGAAGTTGCATCGCGGAGATGGAAGATACTGCCTTTTGAAAATTTACTTTTTAAAAGGTAACGGATGTGCATCATCGAGTAGAAGAGCGCGCATTTAGTTTCTTATTCTCTTTGCGTTTACGCCTTTTGCTGCTCTGCGACGTTAACAAAGAGAAAAGAGTGCAGATATGAATCAATTCAATTCGCCTCGGGAGTTTCGAGCTCTCAAAGACTTTTTCCTAAAACTCAATAAGCCGCTAATTGAGATTTCGCTGTAAAAAGAGTCGCGCCTAAAAATACATTCTTAAAATGTACTCACAGAAATTCTGTAGCTAACGGTATAGTTACGAAATGTGAATCAAACAGTACATCACGTCTGTTACTACTTAATCACTCGCATATAAACTGTATTAAATAGCAAATTTTTATCATGATATCCATTGAAGTAGTACTCGCTTTGAAAATAATATACCTTTTGTGAGCAAAACAAATTATATACTTGAAAACAATATTTTCTCTTGGTAAATAGAATCCCCTTGCACAACATCGCTTTGAAAGGAATTCTTTTGTGAAAAAGATCGTCTGACGAAAAGGAACATTTTCCCTTCGTGGTTTCAGTTAAAAACCACGAAAAGTGAATTAAACGAAAATAATATCAAAAGGAGCTCAGACGTTTCACCTTATCTTTGAGTCGGCGCGGCAGTGCATTAAAAACCTGCCAAGAAACCCCCTAAATTCAATACATCCAATCGCACTTTCCATTAGCGCAACAAATCAAAGCCCCGGCGCAACATCGAACATCGAACCCCCCAATGATCCCCATCTGAACAAGCATAATACTCCAACCGCAGACAGAATGGAAAGCCGACTCTTTCCGACTCTCGTTAATTAATATTTCCTCGCGGATACTGGCAGAATCGCCGCCGCGCGTCAAAATGCACACGCGTATACAAACACACAGACGAGGGTCTTTGCGCGACTGCAAAGGGAAAAAACAAGCGCGCCTGGCTGCTGTTGAGCTTGGAAAATATAAGAGCCGGGAGAGAGCGTCTGGCTGCGTACACGCGTCGCTGCATTCACTGCAGTTGCGTGGAAAGAGAGAGGGAGAGAGATCCATTGAAAAAACGTACGAGTCCGTAGCGTCTGGGAAAAAGGAGCGTAGACGCGGGGAAAATTTCTCTCTCTCTCTCTCTCTTTCAGGGGGTGTAACGAGTCCCGCGTGAATTAAAGGCGAGAGAGAGAAAGCCTCTTTTCCTCCCTGCCCCCCGTCGAGGAAATTCAAGCTGCCGTGTATAATACCACTCGCGAGGTTCTTCAACGCGTGCGTGCAGTGCCGTTTTCGCGCGAGCAATGTATTACGCGCCGCGAGACGTGATTCTTTCTTCCTTTTATTTTTTTTTTTTACTTATAGCGCGAAATTCAATTTACCGCTCGGTTCACTTTTTCAGCGGTGCTGCTTCGTCTGCGTTTATTCCCCTCTTTTTCGTTTTTTCCGTTACACTTGCGGAACGCGTGCCGTTTCTTAGTCGCGGAGATTAAAACTAGCGGCCGGATTTCCTCCACGTTACTAAAGCTGCTTAATTTATTACACCTTCTCTGCTTCTGAGAATTTTGGAAAGCTCCGCTTCTGTTTGTATATTTTATGGTTATGAAACACATGCACTATTCGGAAAAGGATGGAATTATTTTTTTTTTTTTTTTTTTGTCAATTTTACCTTGTACTACGCAAATGCAAGTTTTGTGTATAACTACATATTGGTTTATATATGTATAGGCAGTAAAAAAATTATTACCACCCATAAATCCAACCCACACCTCTTACAATACAATATTTTCATGTTCAGCTATTTGAAAAACGATTGTGTGCGCAGTTCGATGAAAATTGCGGTTAAAAAAAAAGTCATTTTCTTATAGTGAATAGAACGCGAAAATGACTATTTGTCATGAAACATTTATCATCGATAAAACGTTTTTCTTCGTGGGACGAGCTGCACCGGCTCTCTCTATTAACATTAAATATAGCGGGTGCACAATATGTTGTACTGGAAGTTAACTGTCGCTGCTGGTCGTAAAACTTTACGGCTAAAAATTTTTCATTTTTATATATAAGCCCGAAAAAACGAGCGCTACTATACAGCGCACAAACGAAAACGAAAAAAAAAAGGAAAAAAATTGCGACGCAAAAATTCTTTGTCGACGCGCGCGTGAATTTAATAAAAATTTTACTTTGATCGCATCGACAGAGAGAATAGAGCAGACTGTAATTACAATAACGCCTGCATACTCATGAACATGCAGATAATAAATAATCCCTCCAGCTGTAAAGGGAAATCGTCTGAAATGGATATGCGTTGTATCACCGATACTCTTTCCGCTTGGAGAGAGAAAATGCAGTTGACTAAATGAATTCATTTCGAAATTCTAATTGGCTCAGATGCCCGTCCTTGGCGCTGCTCCGAATACGATTGAAAAAATCCGATTCCTTGAACTGCAACTTTGTAAGCGAGTTGGCTTACAGGTATACAACGCATACATTAATAGCGCTTGCAAAACAGAAGCAGTGGCGAAACTAATTTAAGTACCGTAAAATTTCATAAATCTCGTTTCCGTACTTTTTATATATACAGACTCTATATGCAGCAGTTAAAGAGGTACCCGACTACTATACAAAAACATTATTCATGCACTTAAAAAGTACTTTCTTTCGGTAAGGAGGCCGCATGTTACCTATTAAAAAGGCACCTCAACGAATTTCGCTTGAGAAAAACTTAAGGAACTATAAAAATCCCAAGAAAAGTCTTGAGATGACTTTCCCCCGAACGATCCGCTCTGAAAAACCCCCAAAAATTTCTCACACCAAAAATCGAATTCGACTAATAAAAAGGGATTATCGTTTCTTTTGTTGCAGATCGTCGACGGACACCGTAGCGCGTCGTGGCGTCCTCTCGCGAAGATGTTACGGCAGCGTCGAGATGGTGAGTGTATACGATATATTTATGGAGGAGAAATTTTTATGCGCGTATAATCCCTCGCTTTTGCCGAGGGGACCTTCTTCCTTTGACCGACGGACTGGTTTTTTGTGCATCGCGATTCCGATGCTTTTACGTATTATCTTTGTTACGCTGGTTTTCTATTCCGACTGATGTGCAGGTTCTCTTTCCTTTGCTTTGAGGACTTTTGCGTCTTCAGGGACTGCGAGCATTAATGTTTGATGAATAAGACGCGTATATATATGTATTTTCATGTTTCTAGGGATTTTATAGTCGCTTTTTAATAAACATAGTAGATGTTCACACTGTTTTATATCGATAAATATTTAGAATTTCTATCGGTTTCTCCATTAAATATCATAGTTTAATACGTTTTCTAGAACATTATTACATTTTTAAGAAAATGATGTCGTGGATAAAACGGTGATTTTCCTTCTTTTTCATTCTTATAAAAATATATCGAAAAATTAGATGGTCGTAAGTTATTATTAGAGTTTATATAGGTATTTCCTCTGAGGGAAAATCCGGAAAAGTACTGAAAAATGTGAAGCATTAGAAAAAACAATAACCTAGTAGAGCTCGGGTAATGGCAAAAAGGGGGAAAACAATTGCCTCCGCTTACCCTATTTCATCAATTGGAAGTTTCAGAATGGCTCGATGGAGGGCGGGTAATTGCATCGCCGTAGCTAAAATTGGCTTAAAATCTTAGTGGTCTTGAAGTGATTAATCGATTCCCCACGATTCTGGGGGGGGGGATTATAGACTTATTTGATATAGAAATCGTGCTATATTCATTTTACGCGTTTCAAGTTTCGTTATCGCGATCGATCATTTATTTTTTGCGATCATCAATTAATCAATCTTCCGAAAGTAGCCGAAATAGTTGCAAAAAACGTTGAAAAATCCGGCGAAAAATATCCCTTCGGGACGCAGTAAATCAAGAAATCGCGAAGCTTCAAAAGTGCATTTTCATCCGTGGACGTAATCATCGTCGGGCACAAAACCAGCGTGGCGGCGGCGCAGTAGTAATAATTCAATGGAACGATTGTGTTCGCAGCTGCCGCAGATCGAGCAGGACGGCGTCGACGGTCGTCGTTTCCGCGTGGAGAATGGAGACTCGCCGGGCGAGAAGGAGGAGGTCAGTATACCCCCACCCATCCACTCACATCCGGACTATATATGTCTGTGTATACCTATGTAATGTAATATATGGAATATCAGTTGGGGAAGTTTGACCCGTTATAGGCCGAGGCCCAGAGTATACACAACAAAGCGGATTACAGTCGGATCTCTTTCATCGGGAGCCTTTTTTGTAGCTTCTATACTCTTCTTCCTTTTTTTTTATCTCTCCTGGAGCAATATACATTGGGCTTTTCATCCGTAGATTAAACTTTCTTTTCTCTTCTCTATATAATAATAATGGCGAAAAGAGTTGCCGAGTGAGAGGGGGATAGAGAGAGAGGGGGGGAGATATTGTGGGAGTGAGAGCGAAGAAGAGGAAGATTTTCCCACTAATACGTGGAAATCGCCTCGTCGTACACGCACGAGAAGCACTGACCCGACAGGAAAAATCCGTTCGAGAACTGCCCACACTCTTTCATATCTCTCTCTCTCTCTCTCTCTCTCTTTCTCTCTACGCTCTCGTTCAAGTGTCAGATAGAAAAAGAGAGAGAGAGAGTGAGAGCGACCTATACTTTGGTTCACCGTGGGCTTGTCCATGTCTTTATTAAAAATAATAATGAAAGGAGTCGAATCTGCCCGTCTGGCCTTTTTGCTATTATACTCTCTCTCTCTCTCTCTCTCTCTGACTCTTTGATTCTCCCTTTAGCTTTTTTTTTATTTTAACTTTCTCTATTTTTATTTGTCCTTCTGGGACTCGCGAGGGAGAGCATATCGTGCGAATCTTCCCTTTTATATATATATAGATAACGTGATTGAAAGGTTGTGATCCGCTTTGCTTATATATGTATACACATTGAGAGGATAACAAGGTGAATTGAGCGTTCTTTTATTTTGAAAATATATTAAGGCACTGTAATTAATGATATTTTTATCAGCTATTCGGGACAAAATTTTCAGCAGATCAATAACAAAGCGTTTTACAATTTATATTAAAAATTAATATAAATATTAAAGTAAAGTATTGCAGAATGAACTCTTTATAATTAATATTTTTGTGTAATTTTAATAATCGAAGTAAATATTATTAATAGTAATATATTTACAATATCAGCGATTGATTGATATGTAATTGTAAAGCCATATTCCAAACTATGATTTTCAGTCAATCCATATAAATAATGAATTTCGAAAAAAAGCAGGATAAAATGTCTCAATTACACCAATAACTATTTAATTAACAACACATAAAGCAAACAATCCATTCACGATGACTTACTATCGCAATCTCAGCATCCAACGCAACGGATAAACCTCCAGCTCCCATTATAAATTCTTCCAATAACTTATACGAAGGAGAAAAAACAGCGACAGCTACAACTACACGGAGAAAAATAGTTCACTAAAAATTGCGAGAAACTTCATGAAAAATTACTATAATATTCAACAATGGTGAGACAGAGTCGCTGTTTACTAATGTTTAGTAGACAGTATAGTAAAATTGAAGTATGCTAAGTTCTAGAAAATATTATTTTAATAATTAGTATACCAGTATAGCAATTTTTAATTTATTTACTCTTAATTATTACTATACCAGAAGAATGTTTTTAAAAACTAAAATAAATTTTGAATTCAATATACTATATATGTTTTTCTATTTAATGGAT
>UELV01177581.1:11148-28550 GCA_900490015.1 Megastigmus stigmatizans | reverse complement strand
CACACACACACACACACACACACACACACAGAGAGAAGATTAATGCACCATCAAACGATTCTGAAATGAAAAGAGAGAGTAAGTGAAGGAAGAGATGGAGAAAAAAACTATCCGTGGCACGCGACAAAAGAGTGAAAGCCAAATATACGGAGCCAAGAGAGAGGGAGGGAGAAAAAGAGAGAGAGAGCGAACGGCTTGGCGAATATAAGCGAGTCGTAACGAAGTTTGATAAAGTGGAGAAGAGAGAGAGAGAGAGAGAGAGAGAGAGGAGAGAGACGAGAGAGACGAGAGAGAAGTGAGAGAGAAGTGGATATATAGGAGAGGAGAAAACAATAGCGGGGAGGCAAACGTAACACAATGAAGCTCCAAAAAAGGAAGAAAAAGAGACGGAAATATACGAAGAGGCTCTTACGTATACGGGTTACATGGAAATTGAATGAAAAGTCGTGATAGAGAGAGAGAGAGAGAGAGGAAGAGAAGATAGAGAGAGGGGGAGGAGAGAGGAAGAGAGTAAGGAAAGATCGATACCAGGGAATGCGGATATAGAAGGTGCGCGTGGCACCTTCATTGGCTTTATGCCAGCGAGGAGCCACTATCTATGTGGAACACCTGCCGCTCGCATTTGACGCTCTGCCATCTTTCGGGCCCGTTTTCTCTCTCTCTCTCTCACTCGGCTGATTTATACGCCCGGGAAGCCATGGCTCTCTTTCTCTCTGTGCACGCTCTTCCGTTTATTCTTCCTCTGCCACTCGTTACTTGCCCCCCTTCTCATTCTCCTTTTGTGGGAGGGCGAGCAGCCGCTTATGAAGGAAGTTTAGGCGCGAGAACCGACGATTAGACGATCACCTGCGAAGTTTCGTTATCATTCAAACTTCGTGATTTTTAAATTTGCTTTCGTAATGATACTGGCAGCGAGTGTTTTACGTCCGCGTCCCGCACATATTTTATAGAAAAGAGAATCATTCTGAAGAGTTTGTGAAATTTAAGTTTCGAAACAGTAAATTGTAATTTCGTACAAGTCATTAGATTTCAAAAACCTACTAAAAGCCTTACAATAAATAAAAGAGTTTCATTTAAATCATCAAGTATTTTAGAGCCGTTTCTATTTAATTTATTTTGTAAAAAGAAGTTTCAAAAACAAAATTTCTCACTGCCTGAAAAATGAGTTTGAATTTGCAATTCAGCTTTCTGGTGTATGTGTGTGTTTCAGAAAACTTTTTCGTGAAAAGTTTAAATTGTGCCTCAGCTGGTGTGGTAAATAGTACAAGATGCCCTTGGTAAAGATCGTAGCCAATTTATTTAACTGATTTGGTCAAAGGTACTTAAGATATATATCTCAATCAAAATTCAAACTTTTTCTCTCTTCAATTTGTTGCAACAATTTGGTTAATTTAAATATTATTATTAATGATAACATACAGCTAAAATTTTATTAAATTATTTTTAATAATAGTAATTCTGTACACTGATGAAAACAATATAGCTGACTTTAAAGATTTTTCACAAACATAATAAATATTTAATAAAAGAGCCTTTCAATTAGTATATATTTTATCTTATATTAAAAAAACTTTTATTCTACAAAAAAATTTTCACATGCACGCGCATTCGCTACACTTATTTTTGCTTTCAAGATCTAGAAACATGTTTCTATAATATTTTCTTAGTTTTATCGTTAAAAAACGAATTCTTATGAATCGAGAACACATGCAAACTTTTATAAAGTCAGAAGCATGATTTATATAAGGAAAAGATACATTGTTATAAGAGACATCAAAGAAGGATGGCTACGGATATAAGTAATAGTGCCTATACAAAATAAGAAACATTTTCCAAAAAAAAATTACCAATGGGAAACTGAGATATACCTTGCTAAAGTTCGAAAATTAACATAAGTAGTATATCTATAAACATATAAGATTAGTAGAATATTCCCAAGTATAGTCAGACACAAATATCTGTAGATATACTACTTATGTTAATTTTCAAACTTTAGCAAGGTATATCTCAGTTTCTCATTGGTCTATAGACAGGTAATTATTTTTGAAAAATGTTTCTTATTTTGTAATCTATGCAATCGTACAGATAGCTAAGGTTCCCTGTGAGGGGCATAATTACCTATATCAGTGGGCATCCTCCTTTGTAACTGAGAAAATTGAAAGCGCAAAATTCACACTGAAAACAATGCAGGTTACTAAGGTAAAAGTCCCCATTTCTACTAATGTGCCAATTTCTACTCACTTCGATTTTTTTCATGTACTGCAGATATTATGATTATCTTAATAATAAATTAAGTTTAACAGATATTAATAAACTAGTAATGAATGGCAAAAGTGGTAAATGAGTATAGTTGTGGGTACATGTCAAAATCATAGATTTTCGTGGTGACTTGAAATAGGTAGGTACATTGTATGTATGCCTGTAATTCTTGGAACATTTTAAAATGAATTTAAGGCTTAATCAAGATAATTATTATATTTGTCGAATACCTACATGAATCGCAGTTCTTAACTGATATTTTTTGCTCGTAAAAATCATTATTTTGTAAAATATAATGAATGTTTTGTAAATTGTAAATATCACTATTTTGCTCGTTTTTCATGGAAATGTAATTAAAAGAATTGAAGTTCGGGTTTTGATATCAAGGAGCAAAACAGTCAGACTATTATCAATCATATCTGATTCCAAGGAGAAGTGCAAACTGCATGGCATGCGCTTAGTGTAGTAGGTGTACGAGTGATGGATGATCATTTTTATAGATAGAATCTTTATTAAGATAAATAACTTGAATGAATAAAAACGTGAGAGACCATAAAATGAATGTTTATAAAGAAATAATCATCTATGTACCATGATCAGACAACGAACTTTGTTTTTTTTTCTTTTAAGGGTGTTCTATAATTACTACGCTAGTAATCAAGATATAGAAAAGAAAGTAAAATTACTATTACCCAAAAGACTGATTAAATAATAAAGTATATACATCGACTAGGGTGACTTTTTTCATATTAAATATAAAAGTATAAAATTGGCAAAGTTATAATTGAAGGTGTGAAGGAGGACTCAATTGATCGTCAAAGAACAAATATATTAGTACTGCAACTTTTATTAAATCTTATTACGACGTTTCGATGGCCTAGTATATATATATATATATATATATATACCATCCTCGTAAGGCAAAAAAAATCTAATTCATAGCTACTTTACACGTTGTAAATTATATTGAACATAGTGAATGTTTATTAAAATTTTTTGCCTGATGAGGATGGTATATGTATACTAGGACATCGAAACGTCGCAACAAGATTTAATAAAAGTTGCAATACTAATATATTTGTTCTTTGACGATCAATTGAGTCCTCCACGTCTTTAATGAAACCAACAAGGAACAATAGCTTTGATATTAATTAAAGTTATTATTGAGTGACTTCTTCAATAAAAAAACAATTAAATTCTTTACGATCGAAAAGTCGAGTATACTTTTTGTAAAATATTTTAGATGATTGAATAGAGGTTATGAATAGATTTTTAGTAATATTTTATTCTGAACTAGATAGAAAATACTTATTGATCAAAACTTCAAGAATAGAACTTTAATTAGATAGTCACTTGCAAGAAATTTTTTTGTCTGCTATTTTATAACATTTCTAATGAATCGCGTAATAGAAAATTGAAGATATTCGAAACAACCTCATGGTTTTTCAGTAACTACCTTCATATTGAGTACACCCAGATTCTTAGCCATGAATTCGTAAGTAACTACTCGCTGTTAAAATAATTCAAAGAACTTAAATCACTAAAACAATATCTCCTAATTTTCATACAAGTGCCAGCCTATTTAACCGACATATGTATTTGTTGGAAGCTAAAGTAAAATATATTTAAGAACTTAACACTAACGCGCATTTAGCCGAACTTATTAACATACACGTGGCTAATTTTGCTTAACACAGTAGAGCTGCTCGGCCCAAAGTTTTCCTAAAATTTGCTTAGCCTTTAAATAAATTCCACTTAGCCAAGTATCACGCAATTACCCAAGAGCAACTCGCGCGCTTAGCCTTTTGCAACTTTTGCCTCCCTCAAACAATTTTCCACAATTAGCACAACAGAAGGAAAAAAAACGAAAAATGAGAAAGATAAAGAATGAATGAATCCGTGGTGAGCAGTTGGGAATCGCCGAAAATTAGTCGTCCCAAACGACCTAACCTCAAAACGCGATAAACCGTCGCTGCCGTCGACACTTGGGGCTGCGGCAAGTAGCAGCCGAAGCATAATGTAGAGCTTCAACCTTAAGATCAGTATCTTGTTGAGCAATTACCGCCAAGAACGAGAAACTGCCGCTAGAGGGAGCTCTAGCGAGAAACTTAAAGTCACGAAGTTTCGCACGATTAACTGGATTCGTGGGACCCTTAACGACTTTCCAACCTGTTCTCTCTCTCCCTCTTTGTTATATATACGCGACCTTTGCTCTTTTTAATATTCAATGGAGTTATTATTACACTCGAATTTCCATGCAGCTCGCCATCAGTAATCATTTAAGGGGATTATTATACTTGTAATTAATTGAATCTGATTAAAGTACAGGAATTACTTTTATTTAGCTGCAGGTAGCAAGGAACGATGTGTACGTGTAATGACAGTAAATAATTCAGTGTCGTGTAACAAAGCGATTTTAATAGTAATAACACTAATTTTAACCCGCGCGGCCATTAAGGCCTGAGAAGAAACCGCAAGGGATAGGCTTTCGGAAACTGTTTTATTTGGTACAAACGTTAAAACTTGGTAAAGCGTGAAAAAAAGGAGGATGCCATCGGATATCCCCGATAAATATCAATAGGGAACGCATAAATACTACTACAAACATAATGAATTTATGTAAACTTAAAGATTCCCATACGAAATCTTTGCCCGCATACAAGTGGGGAAACATATTGAAAGTAATTTTTTTTACTTTTCACTTCTAATTGTCGCACGAAATCTTGATTTTTCCACTTACTTCAGTAAACTTCACCCATATTCTTTTCCCACACTTCCCCAAGTTAATTTTTTTTAAACATTAAGAAATATTACTTGTGTCGACTGTAATCTACTATAAACTGACAAAGATTTTTCTATTGGTCTTACAGTCTAATCAATATTAATGGGCAATCAGGTTGTCCATTAATATTGATTAGACTGTAAGACCAATAGAAAAATCTTTGTCAGTTTATAATTTTTTTTAAGTTTCGTATTTTGACAAGTTCTAAGCAAAATCACCGGTTATGTACTTTGTTGGCATCCTCCTTTATTTTCGCCAAAATTCAAGTTGACGGATCAATATAACGGATCGCTAATTGAAAATTTTCCGTTGAAGATTCCGTTTTAAATTCGTATTCTTTGATCGCTAAGTACGAATATAAACTTATAAGAAATGCCAACTTTTTTTTTAAATTTCATTATTACGAATCCAATATAGCGGTATCAAAATAAAAATTCAATATATTTCTATAATTTGGCAGGTAATTCAAATAAAAAGTTATTCCGTCATCTTGAATTTTGAAGTCCACATATTTTTTTTTTCATATTATCATGTTTTGGCCCAAGTAAGACAGCTTCTGAAACCCTATCCTTAGAACTTTCTTTCCAGACCTTAATGTGCTAATAACGCTTGCCCTTCATATCTAAAATGCATTCTGTAAAATGATTTTCCCGAAAAACTATTTCAAGTGATAAAAAGTACTTGAAGCGAAGCTTTTATTTTCAAATTATTGATTTTCATATCGTATCAAACCAATTTTTTACTCATAAAGGAATTTTCAGTAGCTTTCTATTACTTCTTATTATTGTAAAAGAATTTTCTTTTGTAAAAAGACTGTTACCTCAAAAATTGTTTACTTTGTGTTATTGAATGTATGTGCACACAAAAATAGTGTATTCGACTAGAACAACGTGGATTGAAATTTAAATTTAGCCCTCGAGTTATATCTATGTACCGCCCGTGTATATAACCACACCAAACGAGTCAAATTTGAATACCAATTCGGCTTGTTCAGGCAGAATACATTATTGGTGGGTGTACAAAGTTGGGAGTCGATTCGCGAGGGGCAGCTAATGCTCGAGAAATCTTTTGAACTTGGAATGTGTATTGATCGACTGTTTTCAGGTTTAAGGCAACAATTATATTTCGATAATATGCATCAATCTACTTAGTATTAAAATATGCAGATACCGGTGTATCCTCATAATAAACACGTAATTATTGAATTATATTATTCCGCTTGCATCCCTCGATAATATGGTCACTTATTAATTCGCGATGACTTCTCTATGAAATAATACCTTCATTTTTACCGTTTTCAAATAAATTGATTTGGGTAAAAAAGCTTTTAACTGATTTTTTTACTTTTATTAAAACAATCATTATATACTCTTTTTATGAACTTAAAAGATAAAATACATCTCATTCGAGAAATCACTTCGTTAAAATGTGATGAGGGTTGCCTAATTTTAGTTTGACATCTCTTTTCTCATATAATTGGTTAATCGATATTTTAATGCCTGCGTATTTTTTAATAGCTGAACTTGGTATGGTAAATTTTCTATCTGAATAGTAAATAATGATTCTGTACAATGTAGCCATATTACACATTTTAATTACATATTAAATTACCGTTTGTCAATTTATAATATTATCCAAAAGAAATAAATTTTATTTTTAAGTGCACATGTTGAAATATCAATGTATATATATTATTGAATGTGGAAGTTCATTATTAAATAAATAAATACAAGATTAATCTCCAATTTTTTGACAAGCTCTGAACACTAAATTTGACAGGTTTCAAATATGTCTTACGTAAGTACTTTAATTATCAATAATCAAAGTGTTAATGTGCAGTAATAACATTGTAACACAAAATTCGAATGTGATCAATTCATTGAGTTCCACATTGATAACAGTTCTAAGTAACAAACAGACATACAAATGTCTCCCCCACGTAATACGAAGCGTCCCACATACATACAGATCGAAACAAGAGACGCGGAGTCATCGAAGGACATTCGTTAAGTAACTGCCTCGTATCCCTTATCGGTATCGTCACTGCCAGCAGTAGAGCGAATGGAGAAGGCAGCTGAGGAGAGGGACTCTATATATACAAGGGGCGGCCTCGGCACGACTAGCAGAGCGACTCATCGATCGGCGGATATTTCGAGGTACGCGAGGGACAGATTATCCCGGGTTCGCCCTATCCTCTAACGAGCTTACGAGATCTCCTCCTCCACCTCCTCTTTCCCATCCACCCAACGACGCGAGGATATTTCGGATTTGGAAATTCCGACGGAGAGAGGGAGAGAGAGAGAAGGAAAAGGGGGCGATTGGAATTCGCTGGGCTTGGCGAAAGCGAGCGGAAACAATGAGACGGGGCGAGGAATTTTACGGCGACTAGCGCACGAGGAAAATCATGCTAATGCCGAGACTTTCAAGGAGCGATGATAGAAAATTAGCGAGGGATTCGCTTCCTACCCTCTACCTCCTATCGAACATTTTCGGAAGCGTGATTTGGATTACTTTTGGCTTTCTTTCGTATGCTTGCTTATACACATTGTTGTTTTATTTTCCTTTCTTTCCTTTTTGGAATGAGACGAAACTCTGCTTGATGGAAATCAATTTCTTTGCGAAAATAGATTTAGGGGAAGGAAGATTTTCTTTTGCATTTCTTTAAAGTACTATTTAATTAAGGTATTTTGAGAATAATTCATAATCAAAATTTTTTATCCTAACTAGAATAAGGTCCAAAATAATAAACCACAGTTCATGAATTTAATAATTAATAATAATACTGAGAATTTTTGTACAAAATTTTTTTATAAATAAGCTTTGGTTCAAAGTCTGATGTAGTGAACACAGTCTTACTTCCACCAGATGTATCAAAGGAATTTTACTGCAGACAATTTTTTTCAGAATTTATTCAAATTATTTACTGTTTATGCGAATAATTAATAAGATTTTTTGATTTCTCAATAAATTAAATTCTATTTGATATTCTAAAATTTGGCTTTCTTCGAATATTTAAACATATGGGACAATTATTTATTGCTTGTCAGAACAGATTTCAAGTCTAACTGGACTTGCTGCGACAGGATTCTTTTATTGTATGTTTCGGGAGGGTCCTACGTTTAATTACATTGGCACACACGTCAGCAGATTTTATAGGTTAATTACTCTGGTGCAAGCTTAGAATACTAAATCACTGGAATTCTTATTTTTTCGTCTCAGAATACTGTCCACTATGGACAACTTTAAACGAGTGCAAATATTATAATTAGGACTAACTAAAAATTATCCATCACAATGCAAAAGCTTGCTTTACCATCATTTTCTTTAACTCAATAAGAGTTTCAAGATATCGCTCATTTTACATTAGTTGGCAGCATGGAATCCTTCACTGACCAAATGATGATCACCAAATTTTGCCTTTCGATTCAAAATCTAAGTTCGGTCCAACTCACTTTCGACCGAGACTGTACACACACATCTACGAAATACTTTAACACAGCAACTTTTTTTTATTCTAAGCGTCGCCAATTCTTTGCATTCACGCGCCGCAGCGAGGAGGAGTGAGAGACTTCCTCGAGATTCCTCGAGAGCCGTCGACGCGGCTTACGGATAATCGCGGCGACAGCGACGACAGGGAGCCGATGTTCTCACCTCATCTCGCTGCGGACAGTTAATTAAGCTCGTCCCAATAAACTTCGTGACACCGAGCCGACCGATCGAATCGCTTGAACTCGTTCGCGTGCGACGGGAAAAAAACTTTTTCTGCACGATCCTCTTTTGTCCTCCGTACGAGAGGCTTCTTCTTCTTCTTTTTCTTCTTACTTATTTGTACTTATTCTTCTTCTTCTTCTTTTTCTTCTTCTTACTGACTTGTTCTTATTTTTTGTCTTCTTTTTCTTCCGGTTTGCTGTGGACGAATTTGGATTGATAATTCGCTCGATGGCTAATTGGCCATTTAGCTGCCAAATCTGCATGATATTGCGCTGGTTCGTGTGAACTTTGCTATTATTTTGTTGGAAAGGTTAAAAGGTGAAGGACAGTATAAGAATAAAGGGTTATAATATAGCAAGACATAATGAAAAGACAAACTTAATTTTGGACTTCCGTTATGAAATCAAAACTGTGAAATCGATAAAATTGATATAAATTCGATACTTTAAATTATATTATTTTTAATCTACTATTATACCTCGGTAGAAAATTGACGAGTTCGACTGATTAACGTGCAAATAGTAATATTTTGTTAGTGTATATGAACATCTATATCCTATACTTTGCCTCAAAAAAATAAAAAAACATAAATAAGAAATTGATCAGATATGTACTAACTAGGGCTATTTAAAATTAAAATATGCCCTACTTGAATGAAGCTTTAAAAGTTTTATTTTTATACAATTTGGTAATTTAAAAATTGAATATAAATATATTATAAGTATATGTTAGGGGCCTATACAGTAATTGAGTGATTAGCACTGTTTTAAACTTATATTATATAATATCATTGTAATAATTATAATTCAATTATATTACAACTATAATAATTATATGACTCATAATAATTTTTTTATAAAAAGACGAATTAGAATGCCTTAGCTACAGATTACTGTAAATTTTAGAGAGAGAATTGTGAGAAACTGAAGTTAAAACTTTTCACTTTTGATAAATTTTTTTGGTAGCGAACTACGTACAAAACTCGCCATTTTTAACACGATTGCTCGGAAACCGTCGCTTTAACGCATTTCATTTCTACCAGGGTCAAGGTAAATATTAATCAACTTTTCTCTGCGTGTACATAACATGTTTATAAAGAGAGATACACAGATAAGCAGTAATTTTAATCAAACATTTTTTACAATCCTGCGAAAGTGTATTTTCTTGCTTGTCTTTTTATTATTAGATTAAAATCGAAAAAACAGTATCATATTATCTACTTTCTTCTAATATCTTTTATTGCAAATATTTTTTTCATAATATTTTAGCAATCTTTTTGAAGTGAATAATCTTTCTGAATTCTTATCTGTTGTGTATCATTCTGCCCTAAACACAAAATATACTGATTTTAATTTATTTATCTCATGCATGTAAATTTGCAAAATATGTTCTGAAGTATGTAATAACATTTTGAATCAGGTTATTGTCAATAATACCGATATGACTATAGATTGTTTCATTTCCAGCATTTACACCTGTCCAATTCAAAATAAAAACTTACTACTTTATGAATAATTCAAATCTTTTTTTCACTCGGTAAAGTAAAAAAAATATTTAATCCTGCGCATTAGCATTTTTAATGAAGTTGAAGGCAATTACATGGGTCTCTCTGAAAATCGATGAGCAGTTGAACTTTATCCGATTCAATGGGCACAAATGGATGACATGAATTTAGCGAAGTATAATTTTGTTCCTTTTATTATTTTTGATTATATTGTAATATTAATTAAATATTATGTTTCACATAAAAAAGAAAAATATATTTATCAGTTTAAGAATTTTTTTTAAATTATCATTTATAATAAGATCTATATCCAATTCCTTGATATACAATTACATACCTGATTATAAACTAAAGATCAATATTATTTACGGACTATTTCACGCAACTGTTCCTACTTTTAAAACAACGTTTTTTCAAGGAAATATGATGTCTTATGTCCTAAGTTTGGATAAAAAGACAAGTGTCCGAGTATTGTAAAGTATTTTTTTATCGCGCTATCGTTAATCTGGCTTTGTTTATACTGTTGTTAAGATCAGAAAAATGGAAAGTAAGTTTTCTATAAATGAATTTTACAGATTTTTTTAACGGGCTTTCAGACAGATATATTGTAATTTCTAAAAAATTACTAAAAACATCATGCAAATTTAATTTTAAGTTTTAAACTAAATTTTCTGAAAATGCGACCATTTTATTTTGTCTTTATATTATAAATTATCTTGTATAACAGTAAAGTACACACTAATTCTGATCAATTCAGAGATGGTAGATGAAATTTACTATAAATTAAAAGAAAAGTCCTTGTACTTGTTTCCTTACTAAGAAATATAAGGCATTGGACATAGAAGGACGGACCATTAAAAAGTATTTTTTTCATCTAGATAAAATTCTTTCACCTTAATCTTACTTATTTTGCTAAAAGCTAGTGTATCTAATCATGATAAGAAATACTATTAAATACAATGTTTTAATTTAATTTTAAAATAATTAAATTTGGAGTAAATTCTGTTTAAAACCCAACAAATGAAAAAAATTGAATTATAACAACTTTATCGTTTGTTAAGAGCATCATTAAAAATAAATTATTGCAACTATATAAAAAGTAAAGTCCTAAAATTCTACTTCATTGTTTTTTTACAAAAATTGGCAGTTATATAAATTAATAATTTTAATTCATATTTGATCACTCAATCTTTTGCGAAGTGAGTTGGATGCGATTTATTTTCTCGCTGTTGTAGCACATATTTTTTTATATAAATACCATAAAGTCGAATAGCATTTCTGTTTTTATTTCAAAGTAGCTTCGCTACGGGGGATTTTAGCCCGAAATCGAATGTAGACCGGTTTTGAATTGTGAATGTAGCAGATGCTATCGTGCGGGTTGGTAGGCACTTTACCGAGCGGCCAAATGTTTTATTAAAATTTTTATCTCAATGTTTATTGAGATTAAATAATTATCTTTCGATCTAGCTTTTATGCGCAATGATCAGATGTCGAATGACGTATATAAATGTGTATAAAATTTTATACGCTACTTTTGGATCAATTGTATTAGATTTCGAAATCAATATACTCAAGTTTTGTAACATCGTACTATTACGATATTACACGTACGTGAAAGCTGTATTTTCGCTTTCACTTAAATTACATAAATAATTCAAAATCATTGATCTTTGAATAGAACGAGATGACGTGGAATTTTATTTTATATTTTTTAATTTATAAAAGACTTTTTTTTAAGTTTTATACTTTTTCTCTTTTAGATTAAATGATTGGAAACGTATCGATATCGTTCAAAATCAATCATTCAATTCCAAGAAATTCTCTTTTGCGTCATACAAATGTATACTAAGAAATCTAAATTGTAATAATTTACGATTTAAAAAATAAAATTATTTGTAATATTATAATTTTCAGCAATAAAAAAAAATATAATTTGCAATTCTAACGATTTTGACATTGTAGAATTTGATAATACTGTTTTTCGAAATACAAACAGTTTATTTTTTTAAAATAAAAACTTTTTTTTTAAAAAACTAGTTTGAATTCTGTATTTTCCATTATCATCCGTTCTGTTCAAAGCAGGCAATAAATTAATCAAACTGCTGTTTAGTTAATAGTGAGTACACAATCCCCAAAAATACCCAGAATATTCAAAGTCCGCAAAAGGAACAATTGTCATTACGTTATAAACCACTAGGCGGCTAGTCCGAATAAAGGTCCGCGAAGTTCGCATTCGGTCTTTGAGTTGTGCGTACTGCAGTAGAGGAGTTAGAGGACTGAGCAAACGGGGCGAACGGCGCTGTTTAATGTTTGCCCTCGGGGAGGTCACTCGCGTCGACTGGGTTTCAGGAAGGAAGGACGGAAGGAAGGAAGGAAGGAATCGGCCGCACGACGATTCCTGCCTCGGGCAACTCCCGCGTGATGTTTGCAATCGAAAAAGCGCATGATTACGCCGCAGCTCGTCGAGAGCTTTGAGCACATTCAGGTGCCACTGCAGCAGCGACCGAGGCTGCGCGAGTTCCGATGCTGAAAAGAGACGAGTGGTTGGCTTCTGTAATACGAAATTCCTGGGAAAGAGAGGATTATGAATAGATGTTTCAAGAAAAATTGTTGTCCAGTGAGGTGAAAATAAAATCATGCTTCATCGCAACTATTCCTCAAGTCTAGAATTCCACCTTTACATGAGTGATGGAGCACAGTATATATATAAGTATTTTATAATCCACATTCTGGAATGTTTTTTTTTTATATATTTTTTGAGATTGACTTATCAATTCTCTAACTCTTTTACTTTTTTATATATATCTAGAAAAGTATCTTATTACAGTGATACAAAACTGTATTCATTTTAGTCATATAGACCTATAACCAAATAATAGAGATACAAAGAAAATAAGTCTAGTTACACGATTGCTCTGATACAGCTAAGTTATGATACCAGTGTGGGAAAATGTTAATAAAAATTTGAGGCCTAAAAACTTGTTATTTCTTAAAACATTAAAATCGTGGGAGATGAAAAAAAATGAGAGGCAGTTAGACAAGAATAGAAAGCTCATTCAGCTGCAACGCGAAAAGTCCTCGCAACACAGTAGTGCGGAACAAGAGTGTCACACGTATACATAGGAATTGAAGAAAGGAGCAGTGGCGACTGCGAGAAGCCCTTAAAATAATAGCTTCCACAGTTTTGGGCCTTGCGGGCGGCGGATTCGCGGAAATCGACCTCCGTGCACTCGGGGTGTTTCAATTTTGTGCGCATACATAGCCCGCGAATTTTACGACTGCGAAATCAGTGAGTGCACACACGGCCCTGCTGCGCAGAGACGAAGCAGGTGAAAGAGTAGGGAGAGAGAGGGAGAACAAGATGGAGAAGGGTGGAAATGAGTCACGAGTCTCGCGGTAGTAGTCGCGTGATTCGACATTTTCCTTTCCTTTTTTGTATATTTCGCAAGCTCGCGAGCCGGCACAGCAGTAGCACCGTCAATGGCGGCGACTCTGAATTTTTCGCCTCGGCGAAGAAATGTTTAGCCAAATTAACGCTGAAATGGAGGAAAATGAGGCCGCGATTAGGCGGACAAGTCTTTCCAACGATATATAATTGGCTCAATTAGTGAGAGGTCGAGGAATTTTAGCGCTGCTGCTGCGACTGCTGCTGCGGCACGCGCATGAATAATGCAGTTAGATCCAGCCGATTTCGTAGCTGAAGTATCGGCGAAAAGGGCGGATTTTCACGCATCGACGTGTTTGTACGCGTTTGCCTGGAAATACTTAATTTTAGGCAAATGCAACCGAGCTTGCGAAATGTTTGGTTTGGACCTGATGATTGTGCACGAAAAAATTGTCTTTATATACAAAATCGAGTTGTAAAAGTAAATACATTGGATATTGACTAGAATCTATTCTAATCTTAACTAGTATTTCCTATTATTATCAAACCTGAAAAAAAACGCAATGCTCATCTATAAGAAAACCATCTTTATGATTCTCTTATGAATAATTGCGAGTCGTCTGAGAAGAGTGAACAATGCCCAACAGTCGATCATAATGTACAAAACAAAAATGGCACATTCCCCAACAATAACTGGAAAATCTGTCAAACAAAGCGGGATAAAAAGTCTGAGACTGGCAAACGCGCCGTGGTCGAAGTTAAAAAGTAGAAAAATGACAAACAATTTGAGGAGGAGTCTAAGCGTGTAAATGTGTCTCCCGAAGACAATAATTTTTCGTCTCCCTATACCAGTCGCGCACAAAAAGAAGCAGCTCTCTGAGATAAGAATAATTTATGGGCGGCAGTTAGAGGGGAGGGTGCAAACACTCTTCAGCAGTGACAGATGGATCGTCGAATAAAAAGCGCGCGAAATTAAAGCTCTCGGCGGCTCGCGGCGGAGTAGCGAAAACAAGTCTGGCTTGTTCAAACAGGGGACCGCAAGCAGAGCAAAAAAAAAAGAAGCAGCTGCTGCCGCTCCACACACAACATGCGATTCACGAATTACTACGATGACCAGGCGCGATATTGTGCGAATGGCGCGCGTGTGGCTATATACATCGACCCTCGAGTGTCGTCGAGTTGGCGAGGAAACGGCCCATCTTACTGCCTGGCGACGATTACCACCCCTATACCCTTTAGCCTATGGTTATATACATATACCTGTGTGTTGGCAAGCTCGGCTCGAATGGCTGGGCACCGATTGTCGCGATGGAAAGTAGAGGAGGGATTTCGCCTGCACGCTCATCTACATTTACTATAGTCGTCTCGTTTGCTAATGAGATTTTCTCTTCAAAAATGACTGTATACTGCTCTTCCTTTTTGTAGCTTCATCTGTGTATTAACTTGTCCCAACTTTGAAACAAAATCCTTAGTGATAGTTATTTGTCGATTAAAAAATAGAAAAACTCCAAACAGCATGTGCTTTATAAATTTCACAAATATTTTAATATACAGTAATATTGTTTATTTTGTGAATCTTTAGATTAATTATTTCATTATGCATTGATAGAGTGAGAGAAAAAATTGATAAAAACTGTTGTTCAGCACTTTCTGTAAGACGCCATTTGTGGCATTAATAAGATATATTTCATAGCATTCCATCATTTGCCCTGCATTGCGTTTACTTGCGTTTAATACTGTTAATCAATTTTACTACTATTAATTCACATTTCTTGAAAATTATGGCAGCAATAGAAAAAAATGCCAGTTCTACTTAGACCAATTCTTATAATGAGAATCTTTGTCAGAAATGAGTTTTCTGCCCTCGATAGAAAACATATAATAGCTGGTACTATTCTTTAAAACATGAAAAAGGGGTAAAATTAAAAAAAGATTGACCTCCTTATTCTTGAAAGAATCGCAGTAAACGCAATTAAGAATGATTAAATACCGAAATTAGTACTTGCTCGTGTATACGGTTAGTTATATGCAATTAAAAGAGTATAGTAATATAAAAATTAATGCGTCTTTTTTCTCAAATGAATCTTAAAAATATTATCTCAAAAACAGAGTAATTTGCATTTACAAAGCTTCCTTATCGTATTTTATTGCACATAGAAACCACAAAACTATTTTTTTATCACATTTGTATGTACTTATTTAACATCAACGAGAGAATTCAGAAAGTGTATAGAAGAAAAATTTTCCATTCCTTTAAAGTTTTAAAATCATTCTCATACCGAAACTTACAGGAGTATTGATACAAATCTTGGTATACATTTTGTTTGCTACATAAACAAAAGTGCTAGATGAAGTAACAATATAACATTTCTGCTTTTGATCTAGAATAGTTTTATTCGGTATAGTTTCAAAGCATGAAATAAAAGTAAACTTTGTATAAACAAGCATCGTAGCCCATGACGACTACACGTATATCATGCATTTTCATGCATAAAAGTATGCAAACGAAAAAGTTTTCCTAAAAATATTGGGGACATGGGCGTATCTTATGAATATATCGGTAATCTTCAGAAAGACAATGTTTCTGAAAGGATGGTCGTTGATCATGGGATCTCAGCTGAATTCGCGCCTAAGATTCTTAAACATCATTTCCGATTTCTCTTTTCCGTCCATCTTCCTTCGCTCAATTAACGTTCCTCCTTCACTCTCTAGCTCTCCCTCTCGAATTTGCAGGAGAAAAAAATCCAATTAAAACGGAGCAATGTGTGTACCTGTGTACCTGTGTACGTGTGCACGTTACATGGAAGCGAAAGCACAGCTCATTTGCATTGCGTGACTGAGCGCTTTTTTCGCCACGAGGAGAGAGAGAGAGAGAGAGAGAGAGAGAGAGAGAGAGAGAGAGAGAGAGAGAGAGAGAACTAGAGGGAGAAGTTGCGTGTCCTTTTTTGCGCGACTCGCGCCGTTTATGTGCCGACCGCGATTTTCTCTTCCTCCTTCCCTGCTTCCTTTTTCTTTCTTCTTTTTTTTCGCTTTCTTGCTACTGCGCCACGCGATATATACCCCCCCGCCCCTGGCGTCATTTTTACTTCCTTTTTTCGCCAGCGCGAAATCCACTGCTACTGGAATTTCGCTGAAAACTTGTGAAAATACAGTTTGTTCGTAAAAGGTTACTTTTTCGATTTTTTTTGTTGCATAGTTTGTTCATTTGATTTATCGACATTCGAACCATTGCTTGTTGGATTTATAAATTTGGGAAAGTTTTAGGCTTCGGACCCAATTGAGACTGTAAAGTTTCGTGATAGAATATATTGATTTTACTCACTTGTCATTCTAATATTCGTTGCATGTGTAAAGCTTTTTTCTGCTTCGCTCTTTGTTTTTATATTCTTTTGATGATAAGCCGTGAATTTTCATTTTTATCATGTTCTCGGCATAATATTTCGTGTGCTTTTTCCCATTTCTATTATTTTCCACCTGCGCTCTAATCTTGAGTTCTACAATAATTACAGACCAGAGCATGCGAATTCGTTCGAAATTCTTCAACCGGTAATGAATGGTGCGTTCATACAGTTGTTTAAATAAGCTTCAAGTCACAACTTAATAATTTTGAAGGCGTCGCAAGATAGAAGAAACTTTGGCGAACTGCGAGATAAAGTAATGACGATGCTCTTTTCATTGCATCGAAAAATGGTCTGACACAAGCCGGGTTTTACTACTCACCCTGTTAGTAGTTACGCCCGAAACTTCTCTCCCCCCCCCCC
>UELV01177581.1:0-11128 GCA_900490015.1 Megastigmus stigmatizans | reverse complement strand
CCCCCCCCCCCTTACTAACCAGATATTCGCATCTCTTTTTTGTTCTCTATATCTTTTTTGCAAGCGATCCGGGAGATTCGCTATTCGCTGCTCTAGCGTTAAATTACTTTTGCCTAAGAATCTCTACACATGTGTACCGCTGATGAAAATATCATCTACATACATTTGAAATTTAAAACTGATTTAGCATCTTACAGCCCCGGATATATTCAGTGGCAATATTTTCTTTTTTACTTTTTACATTTAATCTTTGCAAGAATATGCAGAATGCATCTGCTGGTAAAAATATATCGCTCCGCCGAGAATTACTTCTCTTTTTATCATAAAAAAAATGAAAGCTTTGAGATGGTGCAAATTTTTGAATGTGACATTTTCAGAAACCCTGTAGTTTTTGGAATATACGAATCAGAATGCGATACTTTTGAAACAATGTACACGTGTAACAATATACATAAATGTACATACATATAATATAAGTATGTGTGTGTTTGCACAATTATTAAGAATCAGTAATCTAGACGTGATTAAATTTTAAACTTGTATATATGTATATATAAATGGCTAGCTTTTACTAGTTTTTAAAACGCACATTGCTGTTTAATTTTAATACACGCAAAAAAAATGTTTATTTACTGAAAACTTGAAAAAGAGAGTTTTCTTTACAACTTTTCGGTTATCGATTGTATCTAAATGAAATACGAAGCGTAAATATTAAAAGAACTACAAATTCGAATACTCATCCATTGTTTTTGTAAAAATTTAGCCTCGCACCTGACAAGTTTCTATTATGTCGCTCTTTACCGCACTATACAAGCGTAAATGAAACAATCATCGTATACAGTTTAATCTGTGGCAACATATCCAGTAGAAAAGAGCGGTCCTCGGAGTATCTTGGTAAGACAGCTGGCGCTCCCGCACAAGCGGAGTGGAAACGCGTCGGTTGTCGCACCTGCAGTCGTCGACGCAGTGCAAACACTATACACGGTGAGAATCGCCAAACTGGACCACACGAGTACCGCTCGTTTGTTATTAATCCTCCCTTATCCCCATCCCCTCTTTTTGCAAATTAAACGCGTTATTTATCAAGCCCCGGGAATCCCAGAGCGCGCGCCACGGCAATTCAGTGGAATTAAGGACAGCCAAACGTGTCTGGCTTCGCTCTCTCTCTCTCTCTCTCCCTCTCTCTCCTTTTCCTTCGCTTTATTGTTTTCCCCTCCCCCACATCGTTTCTCTCCCTCTCCCCCTCCCCCTCTCTCTCGCTCTTTGGTATACGTTTATTTTTGTTGCGGTTTTGCTCTCGCGCTTTTTTTCGCCGTCTTCCTTTTGCTCGCTCTCCGCTGTCTTTTCATTTAACTTATCGCCCACTGCCCGAGCAAACGGCGCGATTATTAATTGCGCTGCGGAGAGTTAGCGAGTTTAGCAATGCGAGCTTTTACCTTTTTCTTCTTCTATTTTTTGTTAAAAAAAGAGTTTAAACGCTTCGTTGAGTGGAACTGTTTGAGCGAATTTTATTTAATCAACTTATTTGCTCGTGTCTTAGTGGATCGATACTCTGTACCGATGTCTTATCTATCCTTGTTTTGCTTGCGATGCGAGCGAACACGCGTGTGATGAAACTTTTCAATATGAAACTTTTATTATCATTTTTATCCTTATTCATATTTTGAATATAAATCTCATATATTATCTTTTACACGTAATTTCGCTATTACGATTAGAAATAATCACTTTATACTATTTTCCCTTGGCCAATATACTTTTGGTCTCAATCTCAATGTCAATAAATATATTTCTCGACCTTTCTAAATTATCATTTTACATTAAAACCTTCTAATTTTATTATTCTTTAAAAAACATGCCATTAATAATTGAAGTATTTGTAATTGATTTTTTTAATATGTCAAAATTCAATCAACTTTAATGCAAAGAAAAATCTGACACTAAAAAGTTTGATTTATCTATATTTTGCAGTTGAATTTTCTGCCAAGTGTTGATTAAATTTGATATTTTCAAACCAAGAACGAATATAATTAATATAAAATCTAATTATATTAATAATTTAAAAATCTCATTAATCTATTGTATATTAAGGTGCGATTGAAAATAATAAATTATACAAGTCAGATGTCTGCTTTTTACACGTACATATCAATATGATTTCCTTCGATAAAAAGCTCGTCAGGATTTATTCCTCAGTCTCCGCGTGAAAAAAAAAATTGAGGAAGAATATTCGTAATACCTTTTCGATTGATGTTCTTGAGAAACGTACATTTTTATTTCTCCTTAAGTCATTTTTGATGCTGTAAGAATCAAACGCAACTCATTTTAAAATTCAGAATATCGTAATTTCTTTCCACATTAGCTGTCTACTTGAAAGATGGAATCTATTGAAAAAAGTTTGCCTATTACCTATTATAAAGACCTCAAAAAGTACTGGAGTTAACAAGTATCGTTCTCACTTTTTTTACAGCTATATGACGGTATCGTAGGCTCAGTGAAAAATAGTTCTATCTCAAATTTTATTTTGAAAAAGGTTATCTCTTGTGTACATTTTTTTTCTTTGACTTTACGTTAGTAAGAATTACGTAAATTTGTACCTTTATTTGTAAAAAATATTATATTAAAGGCTTGCTTTTAAAACATATAAGAAAAACAAGTACCTATTCGCAACAACTAACCAATAAAAGTAATATTTGTATTGATTTCTTTGTTCAAACTAATAAGCTTGTAAAAACTAAAGAATTTTTGCGATATAAATAAAATATTACAATGTATTCTCTATCGATCAGTTACATAAATTCTCTAATTACAAAGTAATCCTTGCTCTCCTTACAAACTCATTTTTATCGAATAACATACCATGTATTTAACAATCTTCATTGAAAAAGAATGAGATTCAGTGAGTTAGTAATTCAATAACGAATTATATACCCTACCGGTATAACGTCTTAAATTTCCCAAATTTTTAATTGATTGCATCTATTTTAAACCGCTATACTGAGAGAGTGAGAATCGATAAAAATACTACGAACTTAGCTATACTTTTGGTCTGAATTGCATTTCTGAGAGTGTAAAATATGGAACGAAAAAGATCAAAGGCTCCTTCGCGAGTTCATCGAAAGACCAGACCATCATTTTGTTATATTAAAATACATTACACGCGAGCCTTTGACGCTCGATGATGCTTTCAAGCGTCGTAACTGCGCTCACGGTTATTTTTGTTAGTTTTCTGCGTTACGAAATAATATTACAAGCGATTGCGAGAATTGGATAAAATTTTCAAATGTACCGTGTTTGGAGCAAATCGCTAAATTGAAGTTTTAACAATTCGTTAAATCTTTTCGTATTTTTGAATATCGTTATTTTCATGGGCTTTTCATATTATCAACACAAATGTGCGCGACGGATGTGCATCTTTTAAATAATAAAATGTTATAATAAGTATGTTGGTTTGATAAAATTTGAAAGAAATTTATAAATGTGTAATATGCAATTAATTACATGCATTTAACTAGAATCTAAAAAAAGAATTGTGTGTTTTATTTGATTAGCTATCAATCTATGAATATTTCCATTTAATTTATTTGAAACCACAATAAATATTTAGTTGGTTTAAGTACATTAGCTGGCTTAATCTTAAGAAATAAAACAATTATTTGTCTCAAATAAAGCGAGTCGAATAGGAATATTCAGAAAAATAGTTGTTCAAAATCGCATAATTTTATTATGTGCTCTGAAAACATTTGTAACGCAATAATTTACTAGAAAATGTAAAGTTCCTTTAAGATAAGGGTCGCTGGAGTGCAAACAAAAAGTGCAATTAATTTTTCATTAAATTAGTCTCGGTCGGTAAGGTAGTGCCAGGGCCAGCCCTTAAATCTCGCAGAAATGGACTTCCGACAAGGCGACACCGCTTATACCTCGCAATCTCCGCCGGCGCTAATGAATTTAAACTCCCTATCCTTTCAACTTTAAAAAAAAAAAGTAAATGAAAGTAGAAGGAAATTTCGATCGCGCACAGCTTCTTCTCTCGGTCCGTCTATCCTGGCCTTACCCTACCAAACGCAGCTCGTTGAATCTTTAATTTCCGGCTGTAGGGCGCGAATTTTTCGTCTCTCGCCGATAATGGCGCTCTTCCTTTTTGCTCCATGTCGCGTCGCTCGCCCGTCTAGCCGTCGAGATAGCAAGGTCAAGGTTCATTACGTGCTATAGAGGACGAGTCGTCGTCGTCTGCAATTTCCTGCTGCACCTCCACGCTCACTCTCTCCTCCCCTCTTTTACTTGTAATGCTTATTTAATGGCGAGACGACTGTTTGGATTAAAGCTGCGAGGTGCGAAGCCTATTATCAGAACGAGTACAGGGCTAATGGGATGCGGCGTCGGGGATTATAGTCAGCTCTGGATGGGATTTTGTTTTTTGCGAGAGGGAGTTTTTTGCTCCCTCACCTTCTTCTTAGGAGATATTCTTTTTACCTGGCTTAGCTTCTGTTTTATTTAGTTGTCGCAGAAGGAAATTCAGTGCTCTGATATTTATGCTGATCCAGAGACCTCAGCGGCTTGATAACCACTACCGTTGCATACAGTGGTAAAACTTTTAAAAAGTTCTCATTGATAAACAACGATTTTATAAACAAAAAAACAGTGTATTTCCTTATAAATATTCGCAATTGAAAAAATACTTCGATAGCCTTGTGTTTTTATCTATAAATAAATACACTTTTTATATTACATTATGGAGGCTTAACACTGAAACGAAATAAGTTACAGAAATCTTCTTTTCAAATTGAAGTTTTACATGTAAAATAACTAATAGAATGAGTACATCGTTTTTGAGAAAATTAAATTCAAAATTTGCTCTTATACCTTCACGGGACCTTATGGGAGGAATGGTAAAGTTAGGGGAATAAAATGAACATTTCAATCAATAAATACAGTATTTCTAAATTATATATTAAAAGGATAAAAAATTTGACCGGTCAGCTCGTTAAATAAATGAGCTATAAAAATACAAGAAAATATGCAGTTTACTGCTTTTAGGGTAATTCCCCCAATTACTGCGGTATGATTGTTATGTTTCCATTTGATCGACTATTTATCTTTATTTGGGGCATAAAAATTCAACGTTTTTTATCTAGGACTTTAAAACATATTTTGTCGGTTAAAAAATAGCAACCATAAACACAGCTAATTCATATTTTGATAAATTAATAATATTAGAAAAACCATACTAAAAGTATATGTATCACTGCGGATCGAGCAGATGTGAATCTGAAGAACCCCAATTACTGCATTAATTGGGGTTCTTCTACGCATGCGTACGTATTACTGCAGATATATTTACCCATCTTGAACTATAAAAGATATCTCACATAAATATACTGCGATTGGTAATAAGATATATTTGATATAAAAAAAAAATAGAATTTCAAATTGTATAAATTTTAGTATAATTAAAATCTTTTCTCAAAGGAACAGTGTAACAATAGTTAACAATAAGATGTAGTTTAACAATAAGATTTCTTTATTTTGATCAACACCGCAGTAATTGGAACGTTTACTCTTAGATCGCTACTACTGCCGGAGCAAACATGATCAGGAGGCTAGGTTTTTTAAATTAAATGACCTTGAACACTCTAAAATATAAACTAATAAATAACTCTAAAATATAATACAAGTTTCAGACGTTCACCTTGCAATTTTAATGGAGATCAATACCCGCCATTACCTATACTTCAAAATCATTTATTTAGACAAAATTTAAATTTTCTTGTTCCTAATGTTCTTATCAAAAAATGTCTTTTAGGGAAATGTTTTTCTATTCTAATGTAAGTGACTCTTTTATGCCTCTGTTTTATGAAGTAATCTATGGAGTTCTTATTTGAAAATAATTATCTAAACTAAACACGTCTACAGGATTTTGTACTTGGGCTATTATTTTATTATCATTGTAACAAAATAGGTAGTTGAAACCCTTAAAATTAAGACCCCTATTTTTTAAATAAGTAAAACTATGTCATCCTAATAGGTATAGAAATATTTGAAAAATAATTAATTAACGTAAGGCACCTTCCGGAAAACCAGCAAATGATTTTCAACGCGAAATTTTCTTTTTACAGGAGGAGTGCGCATCTATGCTGCAGGACCTCAGTGACAAGATCAACAATCGGCATCAGGAGGTCCACAGTCACCCGTTGCTCTCGATCTTCAAAATGGCCGAGGTCGAGATCAAGCTGCCGCGCGCAAGCGGCGTCTCGGCGCAGCTGCTGTCTTCCGGGCCTTGCAGGGGCCTACTGTTCGCGGGCCTCACGGCTCTCCTCAGCCTTGTCCTCGGCATCTCGTGACCTTACGGCTCGCTTCTCCTACAGTAACTGCAACCAAAACAACAACAACAACACAACGGAACCAACACGATGACAACAAGAACAAAAACAACAAAAACTAGCACCGCTGCACATACACTATGTTTTAAATATACCATAAGTATCGTGCGCGCTACAGATGCGCGCACACCTACGTCTGTATATACGTTAAGCTTTATTATACATATATACATATATATAAATTATACATACATGTAAGATCATAGGAGTGGAACGACTGTTTGTACATAAATTACGATACGATGATTATATAAGGAAAAAACTGTAGGTACAGCTACGAGGGGCGCAATTATACATATATGTTTACCTGCGTATGAGTGAGATCGATCCCTCACAGAGGAATTTTTTAGGTTAGGTAGGGGACACTTACACAAACACGCATGCGCACGCGTCTAACCCGACTGTTTGTCTGTCATGTTCTCTTTTCCCTTCCCTTCCCGTCCCGTCAATGGCGATATACAATGTATTATGTAACGATTCTAGAATTTAGGTTACACTAGCATTGGCAGCCTGCTTAACGTTATTGCAGCATTCGGTCGAATGTGTATATATATATAAATACATAAGTGTACGTGATTTTCGTTAGAAAAAAAAAAACAAATAAAAGAGTTCTACGATCCTCGTTGATTGCCTATTTACTGAAAGGTACAAATTTGTATTAAAAGTGTTAGGTTAGGTTGCCAATCGGATGTTGCCAGTATTAAAGTTCCTTTTATTGAGGATCAGCTTAGAAACGTATGTTCTAAACTCTGTTTACATGTTTTTTTAATTTATTTTATAGGTTACCTTTACAGGTTTTTTATTCGAAGGGTTTGAGCGTCTCGAATTATTTATGTACGTGTAAAAGACCGACGATACAATTTAACCTCATTTATTGCGTAAAAACTGATTCCAATTTTATTACATTGATACAAAAATTGTCGATTATTAGAAAAACACTCAAAAGTTTCAATATTTTTTATATAGGATTTCAAGAATGATTCTTATAAAATAAATAACGAATAAATCACAAAAAATATTTAATCTCCAATTAAAAGTATCGATGACAAGTTCAAGGACAATTATCAGCCAGCTTGTATGAAATTAGTCTTTCATAAATTTTTATTCCGAAAAACATCTCATGCTACACTAAAAAATTGTTAACAAGTTGCTATAAAATATTCTTCATACATAAAAAACTTTTATAAAACTGAATTTTGAACTTTAATCCAATCGTACACTAATTAAACTCGCAAGAAACTAGTCAAACTACGTTTCCGTTAATTTATGAATAATATCGTATCACGTGCTTCGGCAAGTTTAAAACTACCGTTTCCTAAACACTTTCCATCAACATTTTTAAACAAGCCCCGAAGGTTCTCAATGATTGAGGTTCGACTGTACACGCGCGCGCATACGCATGCCTGGGCACACATTTTCACGTACGCGAACGCGCACTGGAGCACTATTCGAGCACACTTTATTAGCCAATGACGAGGACGACGATGATGATGGATCGGATAAAAGTCCTCAAGAGACGCATTTCTCGTGTGTTAATCGTCTCTCCTTTCCCCGCTGCTTCTCTACACCTACAGCTAGAAACACGCTCTCACACACTAAACTTCTTTCATTTTTTCACCCCCACTCCTTCCTTCGTTGCATCAGCGTTCAATCGCGAAAGCACCTTTTTCAATCTATCTCCTATCTCGCTTTCAGACGCGCGAGCGCGCGCGCGATGTCGCTCGCATCGAACAAAGGAGAGTTAATCCATCATAAATCAACGTTTATGATTTTTTTTCCTTACCTCTCTCTCTCTCTCTCTCTCTCTCTCTCTCTCTCTCCGTGCCTAAAAAGGAAATATTCTTGCCTGTCATTGCAGAATCTGTGCACGAAGAAAACGTTTGTGTCCCAGGCGCCCCAAGCGACGTCGAGCTACGAGCACTGAAACGCTCCGAGACAAGCTTCTATAGAGAAACTGTAACGATAAGGAATAAATAATAACGATCACGATAATAATAAGAGTAAGGATTAAGAATTAAGCAAGCGACGTTAGAGACCTTTCGCAATAAAGGGTTGTAAGCAGATTGCAGGAGTCGATCATGGACGTAACCGCGTGTATACGGGTCTCCTTTGTCTGATACAGTCTATAATGACGCATTATTTGTTTTATCACGTCTTCTCATTTCGTCTAGCGCAATTTGTTAAACAAAATACTTGTCGCCGGGACATAAAAATAATGCAGCCGCAAAAAGAAGCCACGAAGCAAATAAAGTCTATCCTTATTCATCTCTCTCTATATTTCTTTCTCTATCTCTATCTCTCTCCCTCTTTCTATCTTTCTCTTCTTTTCTCACTCAGTCAGCACATCGACCATTTATTTAGGCGTTTGTTAAATCTCAGTGTCCGTTGTGTGCGTGTGTACAGGAGTATATGTATAGAGGTCAAAACTTTTGTAAAGCGTTGCGAGTGTTGCGATGCTTTTTAAGTGTGTGTGAGAGAGAGAGAGAGAGAGAGAGAGAGAGAGAGAGAGAGAGAGAGAGAGAGAGAGAGAGAGAAAGAAAGAGAGATGGAGAGAAGGAAAGAATAAACTTGATGTAAGCGGAAACGAAACACGATGTTTATTAATCGCATGAGTAAGTTGCTTGGGTACATACTATAGATACACGTGAAGTTGAGGCTCGCCATTATCTGCGCACCTGTATATATATAGGTATTTATGTATATGTACGCGGAGCACATATTTACGTTTTGCTTGGGGGACTGTTCGGGGATAAAAACTTCTGGAGCTCATTTGGATTTTAACTTTTTGGTTTCTGTCGCCAGTTTCGGAAAACGCGAAATGGTTTTTGACAATTGACACTTTCTTCAAAGTAATTATCGTTGCGATTGAATTTAGAAAATGTGTATATTGAATTAAATTGATTGCTTTTTGTATCATATCTTCAGATAGTTCGGTAATTATTGAGAATTTACTTTGATTGTTGAAATTTACTTTAAAAGTTTTCGATTCAATCACGTGCTTCCACGAACAAATTGCGAATATTTGAGATTTCAGTACAAAAGTCGTATAATTGTTTCAAAATGTAGTAGAATTGAATTATTGGTATGAAATAGTTGCGAGTGCTTAGTATTTCGGAAAGTTGTGATTTTGACCTTAACTAGATAGAAAATTTATGATCAGAAGTTTTTATTTCTGATGAGAATGAATGATAAATCTATGGCACAGGCTCGTCTTTAAATCCTGAGATAAACGAAATGAAAGAAGAGAATATTTCCAGAATTTTTTATATTCTACACCATTTCCTTATCTTTCTAATAATGTCGATTTTCGATAAGTACCTAAAGCGCTAGCTTGGCGTTATAAAAGTAAAAAATTTAATCCGTACTTATTTCAAATGCAATTTACAATCTTGAAAAATTCTAAAGATCTCAACTTACAACTTTTCCGTCCTACTTAAATTAACGCAGTTCTAGAAATTGAAAAATATCAGAAGTGCAGATTTCAACGGCTTAAAAAGTCACTCTCTACAATGTTAAATTTTTATTTCAGCGAAATACGATTAAATTTTATCAATTTAATCGATACTAACATATCGATGATGCATGCAATTATACTAACTGAATCATATCGATTTAAAATAAAATTGTACAATTCAATATAAAATTTAATACATTGAAAGTTGAAAGTTAGTTTTAAAGTTCAGATGCGTCATTTAAACGGTTTAACAATTATATTTATTCTTTTTCATAATAAATATTTTAATCATAATGATAAAAATAAAATTGACTACCTATTGGACCATTGCAGTTTCAGCTTTGTAACAATCTGAAAAAGTTTTTGAATCCAATTTTAATAGTGCAAATAAATCTGTTGAATGAAAAATGACGATGAGCACATCATTCCGCTTTCTTCTTATATTCTGACTGTTTACCTAATATAATTACCAGCCTAATAAGAATGTAATCGTACCGGTTTATCTAGTTCCTATTAAATTAGAAATAATCTAAAAAAAATAATACAGACTTACATCTTTTATGTGAGTTAATCGGTAATGTTGAAAATGTTGAAAAAACGAAGCATTGTTGTTGAAGCTTATGATAACTAGAATAACATTAAAATTTTGATGACGTTAGGTAATGTTTTCAAAAGAATTGCTGAGTGTTAAATAAACGCTGCAAATTAAATTAATTAAGATTACCTTATAAATTTGAAGAAATTTTTAATTCGTTTAGTTCTGGCATTATTTAAAATTTTTTGCTATCGGAAATTGTTAATACACTGTATTTAAATATTAACTGTAAGTAAAACGTATATTTTTAAAAAGCATGAGTATTATTACGAAAATCACAGTTTTAATTTACTATAATTTTTTATATTGGCCCAGTTCATATTATTTCATATCTGTTTTTTGTAGACTGTTGCAAGACTTTCGTGCTTCCAAAATAGAAACTACTTCCATCCCTAGCTCGACACAATATCAAATCGAAAATCTTATTTGTAACGCGATCAAAATTGAACTTCGAAAATCAGCACTTCACTCCACTTTTATACAAACCAAAGCTGTGTGTTCTAAAAATATCTTCTCATTTCAAAGTGTTCCATCAGATATATAGTTTTATCACGCAACATCCTTGATTCTCTTCATATATATAAATGACAGGCCTAACCTAAAATCCCAATTCACGAATATTTTAGTTGCGCGCGCACATAACACACACACACACACACACACACACACACACACACACACACACACACACACACACAC
>UELV01177580.1:0-11457 GCA_900490015.1 Megastigmus stigmatizans | reverse complement strand
GTATTGGGCTGAGCAAAATCCTAACTGGATGCGGGAAGACAAAACCCAATATCCCCTAAAACTAAACGTTTGGGCTGGAATATTGAATAATCAATTGATTGGCCCCTTTTTCACAGAGGGTAATTTAAATGAAGCAAAATATGAGGATATGTTACGGACGCAAATCGTTCCTAGAATCATAGAGGTAACGGGAGCCAATTTCGAACACACGTGGTTCCAGCAGGATGGAGCTGCAGCTCACTATGGACGCAATGTTCGACAATATTTAAATACTGTGTTCATTGATCGCTGGATTGGCCGCAGAGGTGATATCGAATGGCCTGCCAGATCACCTGATCTGACTCCACTAGATTACTTCCCGTGGGGATACTTAAAAGATCGTGTTTATAAAACTAAGCCTCACAATTTAGATGAATTGCGGCAAAGGATAATTGATGAATGCACTTCGATTCCGGCAGAACAATTTGAAAATTCCATTGATAGTTTTTATCATCGATTATGTCACTGTCAAGAAACAGAAGGTTATCAGTTTGAACATTTACTGAAATAATTCAATCTAGTGTTGCCTTAATTGGTTCGACTGAGTCTTGCCTTAATTGGTCGGACTGAGTCTTGCCTTAATTGGTTGGACAACGCCAAGTCTTACCTTAATTGGTCGGACTGAGTCTTGCCTTAATTGGTTGGACAACGCCAAGTCATACCTTAATTGGTTGTACATCGCCAAGTCTTGCCTTAATTGGTTGGACCAAGTCTTGCCTTAATTGGTCGGACTGAGTCTTGCCTTAATTGGTTGGACAACGCCAAGACTTATCTTAATTGGTTGGACCAAGTCTTGCCTTAATTGGTTGGACCTAGTCTTGCCTTAATTGGTTGGACCTAGTCTTGCCTTAATCGGTCGGACCTAGTCTTGCCTTAATTGGTTGGACAACGCCAAGTCTTACCTTAATTGGTTGGGGCGAATCTGCCTTAGTTGGTCGGACCGAGTCTTACCTTGTCGTTCGGACAGCACCAAAATTATCCGCTCTTTTAATTTCCAGATCAAAATTAGGATAGTTCTTTTTTAAAAGCGACTTGGCCGTCACATGACCTTGAAGTTCATGGTCAAGGTCAAGTTCAAGGTCACCATTGGATAGCCGGGGAAAAATCTTAACAACCATATATCTTAGTTTTTTTCTGCCATTGTTAGTTCAGAAGTTATTGTGCCGTTCCGGAACTTTTCAGACACCCTGTATAATAAGTTATTATAAGTTCCTGATCGAGTGTCTTGCAGCAAGTCAGCGAAGCATTGCGCTTCTTTAACGAACCTGCTTTACGTATAGCAAGCTTTCCAGTTAGGTGGATTGTCATTGCGACGTCCATCGAACCTGGTAGATTGAGAAGCTAATACTTTTTATGCTATTCATTATGCACTAACATAAAAAAGTCAAGCGACTCGATACTCCTTGTCTGACCCATCCTATCCTCGATCCACTGGGTCTAGTACGCACTCCGCTGTAAAAAAGCCAATACGCGCTTGCTTACGCTCGGAGTGAGGAAAGCTCCGTCACTATTTTCCGGCTTTTCTATTTTCATTATCCCCAGAAATAGGAGAGTCATACCTGGGAAAATATAAAGTATCAGGTTGGCGACGTACGGAGACCATTATGCGTGACCGTCACATCTCCTTTGTCCTAACACCTTAGGGCGGGAATCATTCAAATTAAACTCTAGTTAATCAATAACTAAGTCTGTACACGAATTCTATGATTTTGGATAGTGAAATCCATGCAAAATAAATCACGTAACGGCTGAACGTTACAACATATATATATATATGTATTAAATGGAGAGTCCTATACTGTTTGGGCCTTATATTGTTTTATAAGTTAGGGGCTTTAAATATCATCAGCGTTTCGTTCCAGATCTGTTTAATGGACTCTTTAGCAAGGCTTAGAATGAAACGGCAGACCCTGCCTTAGACGTTCTGCAGACATTTTTCATAGCGCAGTTTTAGTATTCTCATTATTATTCTATAATACAATTCATATTTTCTGCCCATAATAATTAATATTTATCCAAAAATTATAAGTCCTAAACAATGTAGGACCCAAAAATTCTAAGGCCCAAAAAATATGAGACCAAAAAATTATTACTCATAAAATTATAAGGCCCTAAAAAGGTAGGACCTAAAAATAAATAAGGCCCAACCGTTATAAATACCACTTCTTAGGTGTTTAGGTCCAACTTTTTTTCGACAGAGTCGGAAACGATATCCCTTTAATATATATAGGAAGAATTGTTTTAATGTTTGTATCCAGATTTTAATTATTAAAAAAGATAGCAATAAATCCTTTTACAAATAGATATTCGCACGCCATGTTGTATTTGCGAATAGCGCATTGATACACTGAGACGCTTCAGAAACAGTATTCATACTCGTACATGGCACGCGACCAACACAAGCCCGCGTGCGATAAGACACGCATCGAACACATGCAATACTTAGCGCTTGGCCGTTCGTCTGTCCGCGGACTTGGTCAACGCAGTGAGCGAGTATGTTTTCAGCTAGAGTAGGGAAGGTTATACGGAATTCCTCGTAAGTGCTACTTTCACTCTATGTAAAATTAATTTCGGATGAAAACGTTCGACATCTTTAAACTTACATTTACTAACCTACCAAGGCAATTTGAAATTTTTTTCCTTTTGTCAATTCTTTCTTCGAAATATAATGATAATTTCGGGGTAAATTAGTGTAAAGAAAATTTCTCGCATCCTTATCTTTTTTATTTAATTTAAACGTTTTTCTAAAACTGATTAAACATTATTTTCATCAAATAGTATATGTTGTTGGTTTTGAAAATGCACTGTAATCAAAGAACATCATGTGATCTTCCAATCAAAGGTAAGCTCTTCTACTCTCCAAGCACTTTCCATATAACTAACGTATCTTGCATTTTCGTATTCTGTGATTTCATCATCCATCAGGAGAGAGCCAATCAGGAGAGAGCTTAGCAGGAGGCGAAGCGCCAGGCGGGTGGAGTGAGGCGGCACGCTGAGTATCTCTGCTGTAGCTTTCTCCTGATTTGCCCGCTCGGCTAATTTTCAATCGATGATTACTCAATAAATCTTGATCGGATCGAAAAGTTACAAGAGGATTTTTCACTTAGAATTTTCCGCTCTAGCCAATGCCGTAGCGCCTATTCTACTTCCCTTTAACACCCGATATATTTTAAAAAATTTAATCGTGTATTTTTAATTAAAATGTAAGCTTGTATTACAAATTGCTGTGATAGTTTTCCACAGTATAATACACGGCTAAACTTAGATCTATACGCTAAACGATGTGCATAATATTGAAGAGGCGTCATTCGTTTTTCACTTTTGTCATTTTATTTTAAATCTGGACTCCATCCTCTATCTCTATATGGTAACATAATAGGGAACGCCATAGGATCTAAATGAAAAGATAGTTTACTCATATATGAAATTGATTGGAATTTTTTCGATGATATTTTTGGATAAACACCTATAATATTAGATGGTATTTCTCCATCCTTTGATATTATGGGAGACGCAGATTCCGGTGATGATGGTAAGTTATAACGATATTGATCTAATTTAGGATTTCGAATAAGGTATAAACGATATTCCGGAATAGTTTTGTCTTTTGATAATTTATAAAGATTTTTATAATTTTGTACGTAAGAATTACAATCTTTTAAAACTTTACATATAATTTTAACGTGTTCTTTTACTAATTTATCATTTTGTTGACAAATCATATCAATTCTTTCCTAATAATCATACACAGAAATTGGGGTTAAATGACATACTTGACTTTGAATTTTTAAGTTGTATGCTTCTATTTTATATTCATTAACAAATTTAGCAAAAAACGTAACGAAAGAAAAATTACTATTATAATAACAAATAAGTTGTCTGAATTTATAATTGAATAATAAATCTTAGAACATTTCATTGTAATTATTTAAAGCTTGTGGTATTATTTAACCATTACGACAACAACTTTTTTTAGAAAATCCCACTTTCTTAAATACAGCTTGGCAATGTTGGAAAACATAATCCATATCTCCAAAATCCTTGTACGGTAGTATATTCGGAAATAGTTTATATGCGTTCTGATTCTGACGTTTTGTATAAACTCGTTCATTACTTACTCTCTCTTTTTTAAGACTGTCCTCACTCATGTTCTTAACGGTGTCGTTTTTCTTTTATTTTCAACTCTCTTCTTTCATAGTCTCAACGGTGTCCTTTCTCCATTTCTCTTCAACTCTCTTTTCGTTCATAGTCTCAACTGTGTCCTTTTTCCTTTTCTTTTCAACTCTGTCTTCGTTCATAGTCTCAACGGTGTCTTTTTTCTTTTTCTTTTCAACTCTCTCTTTACTCATAGTCTCAACGATATCCTTTTTCCTTTTCTTTTCAATCCTATCTTCGTTCATGTTCTTGACGACGTCTTTGTGCCTTTTCTTTTCAATCCTGTCATTGCTCATGTTTTCAACGATGTTCTTTTTCCTTTTCTTTTCAATTCTGTCTTCGTTCATAGTCTGAACATCTACATTCTCTTCATATAATTTTTTTTAAAAATGATATAGTTATCGGTGATAAAATAAATCGGCATAAGTAATATATATGTATATTTTTGTAATAGTAACATCTCAGAAGACAGTTTCTTTATTATATATAAATATTAATTATTTCAATGATTTTTTAGATCTATTATGGGATACATAAATGACGTAAGTGATATAATAAAATTAAAATCAAGATATAATACAGAGTTGGATTTATTCAAATCTATTGTAAATAATTATGAAGGTACAAGAGTTCATTGTTTTGCTTGGAATAAAGAAGCAGAAATATTCGCTGAAAAAATTTCTCTTAATCAAGTAAATTATGAGCCAATAAAATGTAACATACGTCTATTATAGTAATAATACTAAAATAAAAAAATTTCAGACAGTATTAATAGAAATGTTGACTGTAAAAGAAGCATTAAAATTTAACAAAGGCGACGTAAATTATGAACTATTATTAAAAAATTTTAGTATAATAACTACATTTGAATATTTTAATGAAAATCTTAGTTTTGATGAAATGACTGTAACTAATTTTGCAAATTTTCATAAAACAAGTGGTATAATAAGAAAGTTTAAATTAAATATTTCAATACTATTATAAGAAAATAATACTGTACTTATTTATAGGACTGGAAGGTTATTTAAACAATGTTTTTATTTGCATAAGTAAAAATAATAACGAGTATTTCAATCTTTTATCAAATTTGGAATACAAAATTGATATGAATTGTAACGTGGCGGATTTTCGCACGTTTATCGCACGAATTGAAATATTAAAAATGCCTTAAAAGACAATACAAGCAGCCAGAAGAGACGTCCCTTCACCTCTCGTCACGGACCGTTTTATATTGAACGTTTATTTATTATTTTTATTTTTTATTTTATGCCTACGCAAATACGCATCAACGAGCCCCGGGACCTTCTTTCAGGGTCAAGAGACACCAACAGAAGATCCTGCTGCAACCTCCAGGATGCGTCGCTCCGTCGCTCAGAACATCTACATGTTGCAGATGCCTAAGTTACGCATTCTTACTGTTTTATCTCTCTTTTTGCCTCTGCCTCCATGTCATTATTATTTTTCTCTTTTAAAACGCTCTTAAAAGCACCCTTTTTCATCTAGAAAAAGGGGCTTCCAAAATATTTTCTTACAGTTTATGCAAGAGAGAATTATAGGCTTTCTAATGCCTCGCTCTTCTTACCTACGAATTTTAATTCGCACATCTACGGAAAATTCCATTGAATATTGCCTGCTGGCACATAGTAACCTTAGTATCGAATTGGACTATTTTAAAATTCCAACATTATGGAAAATTCCACAAGAGATACTTGTAGTGCCTGTGCTTACCGAAGCAAGGGAAAAGGACATTGGAGTGAGAGAGAAGGATGCTAGACACAACAACATTCCGATGTGGTGCCGAACTAGAGCGCACCAATCAGCGAGCGACGTGACAGGAGCGCGAAGGATGCCGCGGGCCTCGACGGACTCGGCGACGTTTGCCTCGGCGACTTTTCTTCTGGCTGCCGAACGGACAACACCCTCTCCGGACTCTTCCGCGCCGCGTAGTCGCGATCATCTATATCGCGTAAAAGACCAATTCGCGAACAATGATAGTGCCCGTGCCTTTTTGTTTGCAGCGCTCCTTCGTTTTGACTCTGTAAATTATTACTTTATTAAAATTGATTTTAAGATTGTACAATAACTGCCTCGTTTTTCCAGGCTCGATGCCTGATTAAAATCGTTCGATACTAACAGGAACTACAAAAGGGTAGGATTTGCCTTACGCGGTTTTACAGTTTTTTATTTAAATTAAATTTAGAATTTTGTGCCTATTTTGTGGCTTTAACTCCACGCTAGAGTGCCTTCGTCCTCTCGCGTTATAGTTACTTTTTTTGTACATTAATTTCTCGCGCACGTACACGTACGCTCGAGATTTGAGGTGGAGCAACGCCAAATTTGGTGAGCCAAGCAACACAAAAATATTGTAAGGCGTATTGCGTGCCTCTTCAAGGCAATTATTTAAAATCCTATTTCATGTAAAATAGATTTATAGTAGAGTCACTTAAATAAATAGCGTGCCTGCGACAGGCTTTTGGATATTCCGCTAGACTCACTCATTATATTTTACTTGTTACAATGAAATTAGCATGCCTCGCAGAGGTCTTTTGTAATTATTTATTTGCCTATTAAAGGACTGAAATTGTTAAAGATCAACTCCAATTTGTAGAGTGTGAACTTATTTATTTTCATTATTTAATATTATCGCATGTGTGTATACGTGTCTGTCCACAACCCGAAACTCAGCTCGAACGTCTCTGGCCGTTCGATCTCACGATTCTGCCTCTGGCTAGTCGCGCATAAATAAGTAAAAAAGAATTTAATTTAAATCAATCAATCGAGTGGCACTGCTCGAGTTTAAAGTAATCCTATTGAGTAAGTCTACAAATACAGTGCCTGGCGCCCTGATATACTCTGCCTGTGCAGAGAATTATTAAAATCGTAAATAACGTAACTTATTAAAATTGTGACGGAAAATTAACCGTCATTTGCCTCCTAATTATAAGCGCGGGGAAGCTACCGAGTCGCCCTCACGCTCAGTCAAATTCCCCCGTTATAGAATATATGTAATTGTCAGGACCTAATTAAAGCAAACAGAGGACAAAACGTTTCGGTTATGGGAACCATTTTAGAAAACGGTATTAACATAAAAACATCTAAGCTTTATTATGTTACGTCGTACGACGTAGCTTTTTAATATCGGACAATCGTCAATCGAAAGACACTCGATTGTAAAATGCATACGATGCATTCGCATTTCGAAATAAGTATGAAACGAGCACGAATCTACATACGCAAAACCTCAAATCGCGACACACTTTTGATCCTTTAAAAACGATTAAAGGAGGACAATAAGGCAGTCCTTGACCCGGTCTTGCGACGAAGCTCCGTGCTCCTCAGGATCTATCTGCCGCGACGCTCTGTGCTCTGCAGATTACTAAATAATTATCAGAATCAATCGAAATAAATACATTGTAAATTTTGTAACTACCGTTGCAATCCGTCGAAGCATTAATATCAATCTAAAATTTATAATCAGTATTTAAAGTGAATAAAGGAAAATTCACAAAATTAAAGAAGTGATTTATAAATAAGTTAAGTTATAAAGAAGTGGTTCGAATAATCCACTTCCACCATACTACAACAACAATCCGAACGAGAGATCAACAACGGCCCAAGCAGTAAATACGAAAATCCCTCAATTCATCAATTTCATCATTAATAAATAAATACGAAAATCCTAAATTGTCAAGAATCTCGGATGAGCGTTATCCACTTAGACATACTCGTCCAGAAGTGAGAGCCTGGGCATCACAATTATATACTAAATATTGTTTTTTTTCTAGATCATCATTTACCTTTATATTCAAACATCTGACAATATAAGAATTATAGATTCAAAAATTATTCCATTAAATAAATTTTTAAAAGAAAATAAATGTATTACTAAATAAAAATTCAAAAACATAAATTTTTACGTGAAGAAAAAAATCTTTTACTAAGGTTTTTGAGGTAAAGGAGGGGTTGGCCCGCAGCCATCCTAGTATTTACTTAATTTTTTTTTTTATATGTTACATAAATCGTTTATTTGTACTCAAGATCAGAAATTCTGAAATTCAGTATTTTAATCCCGGAAAAAATTAACTGAAGCAATTATTTTAAATTCATAACTGTTACTGCGTGAAAAAGCAAGCGACCTCTCGCCTTTTAAATTCCAAGTTTTAATTAAATGATGCAGCATTAAAGCGTGGAAAAAAACGGATCTCTATTTGTCATACTTTCGACTTGACTAAATCAAAAATAAATGGAGAAGAGCATGAGCTTTAATGCTGCATCGTGCATTGTTTTTCCATCGTGCATTATTCCTAATATTCGTCTTTCTTATTTATGACATAATAATTCAATAAATTAGACCATTTTGGTCCTGATGCAGTAAATTAGCCTCATTCATTCACTGTTACCCCCTCTCTCAATATGGACCGATTACTCGTAAGAGGTATTATAGAGAGTTTATATGAAGGATAATGTGTTAATAATGTATTATTGATTTATTACCTACTTAGTAATTAATATCCGGATTAGAATTTGCTCATTAAATTACAATAAGTAACTGTATTCGGTTCTGGAATCATTTTAAGAATGGGTTGCTGAATAAAAGAGGAGTTTTCTTAATGAGCCAGATGTATCGTTAAGAGCAATAATTTTAATTCGACTTTTTTCTGTGTATTATTTTTAGGTTATGTTGATACCTGCATCTCAATCATTATAAAAAAAAAAAATTATACGCACAGTTATTCGCACGTCATTGGAAGCTTTTCTTCGTGTGTATACGTACGACGCACTCTACATCTTACGGCTAAGCGTGAGCATGTAATTGTCTGCATGAATTGATATTCCTCAGACGCACACTAATACTCGCAGACGGTACGCGTCAACATACAAGCCCTCACGCGGGAGTTTGAACGGGCGACGAACACAAGCAATAGTACTCGGCCGATCGTTTGTCGCGTATTGACGCTGCGCTGCTGACTTGGTCAATGCCGTGTGCGAGTATGTTATCAGTTGAGTGCATGAAGCGGGAAAGGTTATCCCCTTCTCCGGTGCTCTATCGGTGACGCGAGCTGATTGGCTGATTTTCTAAATTTTTAATTGCGAATAACTCGAAAATTAAGCGTTTAATCGAAAAACGGAAAAGCTAAGTAAGTCTTAGAATTTTCGCCTCTATCTGCGTTTATTTTGCTGAATCATTGTCGAAATACCCTATATATATTTGTGTATGTATATATATTTTTATATATGATTTAATGTCAGTCTATTTTATGCTCGTACTCGGTGCCATTTAGCGACGGAAGCCTGCAGTGTGTTTGGAAATAAAGCACATGTATTATTTTACAGTGTTGCTTGTGTTAGTCAGGCGAGAATACCCCGGAACCTCTGAAATACGAACCCATTTTTCTACTGACCAAGCCACCATAAACTTCTGTATATATGTATATTTACTTGTGTATACATGTATGTGTATGTATATGGATGATTTCACACAAACGGAACAATTATAATTTTTAAAATCGCTGAAACTTTGGAAAAATGTTGCATTCTGTGTCCAATACATATTTCTAAATTTTGAGAGACGTATATGCAAGAGTCTAATTACTATCAAGTCTTAAAGATATATCAAAAATGGAATTTTTTTTGAATTTTCAAATATTTGTGATTTTTTATCTCAAAATTTTCTGATAAAATTATATAAATGGTAAATACAAAAGTTGTTGCATTTTACCTCAGGAATACGTCTGAATTTTTTCAGAATGTTCGATGAAGGTCTGTGATTGATCGCTTCATCGTATGAGGTTTCAAAATTTTCTTTGACTTGAACACTCCAAATTAAGCCCTTATAGATGATGGGCAGCTCAAAGAAATAAGAGCTGCCGCACTTCAAAACAAGTCATTTTTATCACGTGAAAATTTACATGTAAATTCCTATTCGACATATAAATTGATAAAAATGACTTGTTTGAATTGCTATAGCTCTTATCTCTTTGAGCTCATCATTCAATCTCAAGAATTTGAAACTCAATCTCAAAATTTAGAAACATGTTTTGGACATAAAATGCAACATTTTCATAAAGTTTCAGCGATTTTTAAATTTTTATTTTTCCGTTCGCGTGAATTGGGCCGTAATGTGGTGCTTATTTAACAAATCAAAATTTATTTTTCTTGACTTTCAACTCCTGTTTGATATTTTCGTTTATTTATATTTTAACTTAACATATTAGTACGTTGAAAGAAAATTTTTTCAAACATTTTAAGATATTGTGTATTTTCTTTACCCTGCGAGTTTTTCTTAACTTTAGAGATGCCTAAATGTACGTATAATGAATATAATGGGCGATCTGAGAATAATACAAATTTTTTTATATGTTCTAAGCCATTACTTACAATGAAAATAGTGAAGATATTACGTGTTACAGATGTGGATGTAAACTGCTGAAAGTTACTCTCCCCAACTAGAAGATGGATGTATTTAATATGGATTATTCAATACTTATATAGCCTCTTTAGTAGGTTACTTTAGTGGGATATACTTTGAACATACGTTTAGTAATGCGAGCAACGCATAGCAACGGGTTTTCAATCTCTGTTAACCACTATGTTAAATGCCAAAATTAAAACTGTTACAAAAATAGCGAGGAAATTTCTGTTAAATAAAAAAAATTTCTACGATAATAACTATATTGGACTTTTGAGTGCAAAATGATAAAAAAATAGCTGAAACGTAGAAGCTGGCAACAATCAATCTCCTCACACAGTCAACCCATGATCTGTGCTACGTATATCAAATACTATTTCCAATGAAATAAAAGAAGCCGAGGCCAAGTCTAATAATTATTTTTGGAATGTCCAAAGAGCCATATCAAGCTACAGTTTAACAAAACAAAAATGATCTAACAAATGCAAAAACTCTGTTGTCAAGGATTTAAGATCTTGATCTAAACGGTTTCATTGTGAATTGTCAAAGCATTGCAGTACGGGATACGGGATAAACGAACGGCTCAGGTGTAAAGCGAGGCGAAATGCGTCAAATTACGCGAAACGGCGGCAATGTGCATATTTAAAACATCTGGTAAGAAATACTTCAGCGGCGATGGAGTTTTGGGTGCTACTACAGTAGATGTACACATTGTTCGCTGTGTCTATGCTATTACTAACACGAGCGCGTAAATTAATGAAAGTCAATTTGTCCGAGGCTTTCCCCGTGGTAGGAACTCTACCATAGGCCGCATTTTTAGCTGTAATTAATTGACGAATATCATTTGATACCCA
>UELV01177577.1:0-37377 GCA_900490015.1 Megastigmus stigmatizans | reverse complement strand
TTATTATACTAAAAAGAAAATCTGTATATATTCTTAGATTTGTAATGTAAAGATATTCTAATCTCGAAATTTTTCTTATTTCACTTTTAAATAGAGTACAATCAACTCTTACATAGTGCGAATTTTTTACTGATACAATAACTCTAGTTTTAGAGTGAATAAATAACTCGAAATAGAGTTAATTACTTTCACTGAAGTTAAGAGTGGATTTTCACTTTAAAAGAGTGGTTTCCCACTCTATAACATTTAGCGTGTAAACTGCAATGTTAAGCATCTGCAATATGAGTTCAGATATTCCATATTCTATAACCTTCATAGAAGAGTACATCTTGGTTTATACTTTGCGCGAAAAAAGCTGAGTTAAATTTTCAAAATATACAGCAGAATCCTTTCTAATGAGGTTAATTATAAATTAATTAATTGTTTTTTCACTTTTGAAAAAATAATGTCGGTTCGTACTCTACTTGGTCCTCGAGAAAAAAATGCAATTCTGAAAATATTTATCTACCGCCATCTCCATCATATTATCCTCCATCTCAATTTTGTTGGCGATATCAACAAATTGATAAAACAACACTCCGTATAGTCGGTATTGTCCGTAACTTTAAAAACACTTTTCCGAGATCGTCGGAGACCGGAATGAAGTTGCCGCACTCCGCTCGCCGCTCGGTAACGTGACGACGACGAACCTAACTGGATAAATATTTCTATTATTTATTACGAAAGGATAAAAATATTATCGTTAACCAAAAACGACTATTTCGACTTATTTTTATCCCGTCTACAAGAATATGGCAGAAATATTGGCTAAAAAATTTTTTTTCGGAAAATGAATTTTTTATCTATTGAACCAAAAATTTTACATTAATTCTGGCTACACCATTGAATTCTTATTACAACTTAACATCGAATGAGACCTGCTACACTTTTATTTTTCTATCCAGTTACGAATAAACTTAATTCGAAAGTGGTGCGTGCTAAGTGTGTCATGCGGTATATTGTTGATATATGTATGTATAATTACAATAAATACCTACAAGTTGTTTGTAAAGATCCAGTTTAAACAAACATATATATCAATCTAAGCTTAAAGTTCATTGGCCAAAAACTATCGACTAAATTCCATGACAAAACCCGTAAAGGCTATTCCGGCGGGTGAAGTTGATCAAAGACCTTAATCTATACCGCACACCGGGTTGTACAGGTGTCGCGCGCGCCGCTTCCAGTACTCCGCCAAACTATGCAAAGAAGAGAGAGACCGAGAGAGAGGCAGGGAGAGAGAGAAGTCGGCTGCTCCTCTTGGTTTCTCCTTGACCGATTCGTCCGAGTCACCCTCTCGTCGCCGCTGCATTCACGAAAGTAAGTCGAGAATTAAGCAAATTAGATTAGCAAAGGGCAGCGCCAACTGTGTGTGTGTCTGTGTGTCTGTCTGTCTGTCTCTCTTTTAGAATCTGCAGTGTAAGAAAGAGAGAGAGAGAGAGAGAGAGAGAGAGAGAGAGAGAGAGAGAGAGAGCAAGTGGGCCATATCGGGTCGCGTCTCCTCTACTCTTTGATCGTTTGTCCGTGATGCGACTACGCGCCACCGGATCGCCGGCACGTCTATCCCGTTGATGGGATCGCGATTTCTCGAGCGACTCTCTTTCGATGTTCTCTCTCTCTCTCTCTCTCTCTCTCTCTCTCTCTCTCTCTTTCTCTCTGCCTTAATTTCTTGGTCATTCTTTTTTTTTCTCCTTCGCCTCGCGCGACTGTGGCTTGTATACCTCGTGACTTTATGGCCGTGTTTTGTGTCCATGCTCATTTTTATTCGGATCGAAAGGTTGAAAATAATTAAGCAGCGAATATGGGAATCAAAAATTTTCTTTCTTTTACAAGAGTTAGAGCCAAAGTTTGATTATTGAATAAGTTTTTTTTTCACAATGTTTACGTATATATTGGAGTCTTTGTTTGAAACTATGTCGATGCTAACGATTGTAAATAAAAGTGTAACTCTACTTTGAATTTCGTATCGAAGTTGCTTTACTATATTTATAGTCATCCTCGATGCTTAAGTAATTTTATTGCATGTACGCTTACGTGAATTCTCTTCAAGTGGTGGAAATATCTTTGAACCAAAATAGCAATGCAATCGATCTTTGCTAGTGGCGAAAGCAAACAGCGTTCAATCTACACGCCGACACATTTCACCACACACATAGAACAGAATCTCGCTCAACTATATTTTTCCTTATGTTCTTTCTTGATTTATTTTTTAATTGCCTTACCCTCGATTCTTTTTCATTATACTTTGTTAATACTCACCTTTTTTTTTAAATATACAATTGACTTAGAATAAATTCTTATTTTATATTGCATAAAATATAGAAACTAACCGAAAAACATTCAATTTAAAAAAGTAAATGGATTCGATGGGCAAGTGAAAAAGAAAATACGATGTGACTTTAACTAAAGTCTTGCAATACTCGGCATTAACTACTTTCATAAGAAAATAGTGCACTTTACAATCTTCTAATGATTCCATTGATTTAGAAGGATCCTTTTTTATATCAAATGTGTTCAGATGTTGTAACGAACTATGGGTGTCTTGTGTGTTCCCTTTAAAGGTTACTTTACGTAGGTCTATATTTTTTATGTACTATATAGCTCGATACACCGACTATACAATAAAAGCAACTAATTCTCATTGTAATCACGGTTATGCCTTCAAAGACCTATTTACCATAGGAACAAAATGAATTTGCTTGCATTAAAGCGAAGCAATAGCTAGCATAATTCTGGATACATTCACCTATACCGCAAGCACTTATCCCCCCAAAAGCTTCACCGATTTAATTCCAGTAGCCGCGGCCGAAAGGAATACTCACCGCTCCATACCACGCTGCAGTCGTCCACCGAAGAAGAAGAGGAAGAATATGTACACGCTCTCTGCGCCCGACGGCGGCGGCAACTCTTTTCTCCTTCGCTGCATCTCTTTCTCTCGCTCGCGCCACATGCCTACATACTATATATATATATAGTATGTAGGCATGTGGCGCGAGCGAGAGAAAGAGATGCAGCGAAGGAGAAAAGAGTTGCCGCCGCCGTCGGGCGCAGAGAGCGTGTGTAGGCAGGATAAAAAAATGGCGAAAAATGTGAACTTCTCACCGGCGCGAGCGACGACGACAAAGGGCCTCTCTCTCTCTCTCTCTCTCGCTGTTTCTGCTGCTGCTTTTGCTTCTGCTTCGGCGTCTGAAGCGCAGAGGCGCGCGAGACTCCGCGGGTGAAAAATAAATCTTTCTCTCTCTCTAAGTGTGCGCGCGTGTGTGTGTACGCGTTCGGTAGCGCGGTGTCGTCGTCTTCGAGAGAAAGAGAGAGAGAGAGAGAGAGAGAGAGAGACGGTTCTTGTCGCGCGCGAACCAACGCTTGGCTCCTCTCATTTACACTCCCGTTCTCTCTTTCTCTCGCAAGAGAGCTCCAGTCAGAATTTACTGGCCTCGGAATACAATGCCGAGCTGTCCATGTCCGTCCGCGAGAAAGAGAGAGAGAGAGAGAGAGAGAGAGAGAGAGAGAGAGAGAGAGAGCTATGAATCACGCGGGGAGCGCGCGAATCCGTATATGCGCGATATTTGTCGCTCGCGCGCCTATTCATCTGTGTTGTGCTGAGCGCAAAACAGGCAAGTTTTACCGAGTTCGTCAACTTTTACGGCATTTCTATATTACTTTCCGAAACGGTATATACAAAATATAAAAAGCATAATTTCATTAAAGTATAACTGGCTAAAGCGGCTAATTCCCTTAAAACCGCATATTTATATATTATATATGCATCGAGGAATATCGATATATACATTCATTGCTCTCGAGAATATTCCAACAGAAGTCGGGACAGAGAGAGAGACAGACAGAGAAGAAATCTCGTATTAACGTTCGCAGAAATGCCGAGGAGCGCACAACGATTGCAGAGCTCACCTGTGCAAAAAGGGTAAGCGAAATATACTCCACCAATTAGACGTCATCATTTAACGAGAAGGTATACAAGCCGATCATATACGCAGGCAGTGCAGTACAGTGGCTGATATAAAAAGAGATCCGCGATCAGAGGCGCGACTATCCGAGAAAAATGCATCGCGCGGTATATATAAGGGAAAAGCCTCTAATGAATTAGCCCATTGACGCGCGCCGTGCGTATCTTTTCTCCCTACCGACCAAAAAAAAAAAAAAAAAATAGAAGCATAAAGGTAAAATAAAAAAGGAGACCGTGCAGTGTGTTCGGCAAAAGCGTATAGAGTAAAGCGCTCCTCTCTCTCTCTCTTTCTGCTGTAGAGAGACGGCAAGTGAGAGAGAGAGAGGAGTATTAAAAGGCGCGAGCGTCGTATTTCGCGCCGGCGCTATATTCCGGCCTCTTAATCGCGCGCGAGCGGCCATATTAATGTTAGCCGCCTCTCTCTTCTCCCTCTCTCTCCTCTCTCTTTCTCTCTTTCTCCGCCACACACTCGTCATTTGCTGGCTGGCTGCTGGCTGCAGCGGCGGCGGCGGTGCCTACAAACGAGCCGACAAAAGCTCCTATACGTACGAGCCGCCTTCTCTCTCTCTCTCTCTCTCTCTCTTGCATACATATACTTCCACGTGTGTCTGTATGTGTGTGTGCATAATCGTGTTTTCGCATTTTCTCGTCTATAAGTTGTCTACGTGCCTCTCCCCGCCGTCTGTCTGTCTTGAGTATATAGTTGAGTAGTTCGGCCGGAGGAGGAGGAGGAGGAGTTCGTGCGCGCAATTAGAGAAGATGATTTATTTATGGAGGGAGGGGGGTATATTTTGCTCTTTTTCTTTTTCATTTTTTTTTCTTCCTCTCTTTTTACGTCGAGAGTAGACAGTTTCTTTTTAGGCGAAAATTATGGACTAATGAGTGTCTAAGGCGAGCGAAGCTATATTCAACGAGATAGCAGGCGATAAGGATGGTATATACAGGCGTTTTCCGCAGTAGACGTGGCGAGCAAGCGCGGCTCACGTGTGTAAATCTCTCTTGGCGCGTCGGCACAGCAAACTGTATATATACATGTATATATACGCGAAATGTTATTGGCCGTGTGTACCGTTGTCCAGAATCTAGGCATTATAATATACTTGCTTAAAATACGATTGGGAATTTGCGTCCGACGAGAGTATATCTGCCGGCGCGGTAACTAAATACGTTGCGCGCAACAGCTGCTCTTATTATGATTTTCCCGTCGGTTTTATTCCAAGAGATCGGATCTCCTCGCGATTTTCTCGCCGCCGCGCGCGTTTCCTTATTAACTTTTATTGCGCTGCTAGCAAATATTTATATCCCCGAGGATCGTTCGGACCGTAGATATTCTCCCTCTGTATCGCGTCTCGAGTTATTTCTCTAGCTCCGCTCGCACGAGGAATCAGATTATACCGACACTACAGAAATCGTCCCCGTATTACACTCGTGCTGCAGATACATATATATGTACCGCTATACATGAGAATCTCTCTACGCGAGATTTTATCGATAGAATTCACCGATCGATCGTCGCTGCTGATGCTATTGCTGCTGGCACGAGAAATTAAAGAATCGCCGCGCGCGCGCGAGTTGTAAAATGCATGAAAGATAAAAACGAGCCGCGCGCGCGCGGAGCCTTTATGAATCGCTACAAATAAATATACTTCGTGCACCGCAACTTGTATATCTGTATATTATTGTAAAGTATATATATATACTTATTGTAAGGTGATATGTTGTAATGTCGATTCGCTCACTCGCTGTGCTACCTGGTAATTAGAACAATTTTGCAAACGTTGAAAATTTCTATGCTGTGCGCAAAGAGTGAATATATGTGCGACGCTGAACGACCTGGAATTCGAGCTGGAATGTATTTCATATATAAACTTCTTGATAAGAAGTTTGATGTATAAATATTCTTTTATACTATAATTATACAGAAAGAATATTTTCGTGATTAATTTTTTTTTAAGATTATAATAAACCGACGAACTATTTATTTAGCTTAATATATAACTGCAGCAAAACAATATTATGCATTTTAATAAATCTATATATTGTTTGAAGTCAATTCATAAAATACAGATGACAAAACAGGAACGCATTTCGCAGCAGCTATAGTCACCTGTGTCTCGCCATCTTCTCCTCCATCTCAATCAAATATTCGCGCATATCCTTGAGTATAGAATACGTCCTCGGGGGGGACAGACTATAATACAGAACTAGCTCACGCTCGCCGTACACACAATTCTCGCATTTTATATATGCGCGCTACACAGGCACGCACGCACGTGGGAGAGAGAGAGAGAGAGAGAGAGAGCGTCGCGCGGCTGATTTGCGATCAATTTGCCCTGATTTACAATCGGCCTCGAGCATCTTCGCGCAGAGAAGCAGAAACACACTGAGAGAGGGAGAGAGGCAGAGAGAGAGAGTGAGAGAGATCGAAGATCGTGCGTGTGTGTATGTGTGTGCGTTGCCCTTCGCGGCGGCGGCGACGACGCGCATTCCGAACTTCTCTCTCGGCTGCTTCTGCTTCTGTTGCTGCGCCTCCGTCGTCGTAGTCGTCGTCGCCGTGTCCCTTTTCTCGGCTATTCTTTTATATGCACAGACATTTTTCTCTCCGTCGCCGCCAGTGCCGCCGCCGCCGCGTTTTTGGCATTCTCAAGTTAGAGAGAGTGGAAGAGTGACGCGAGTTTGGTTCGCATTGTCGTTGATCGTAAGAGCTATTATAGCCATATTATTTATATACACTTCATATGCAGACTTTTGCATTTCTTTATACTGATGATACTTTTTAATTTGGTATGCGGATAACAATCTGTTCCTATATGCGATAATGCGAAATGCCGTCATTTTATAATATTACCTATACTTCTGAACTCGTTAATATAATATACGTTAATCAACAATTTTTAAAAAAAAACATGCAAATTTTTACGTTTAAATTCGAAGGTGTTGAGATCAAATTTATATATAATCTTAGGACTTTTTCGACATAATCACTATATATACATATGAAAAGTGAGGATTAACCACGAACTAGAGACATGCATATAGTCTAAAATTTGCATGCTCGAGTAGCGTAATTGAAAAACATTGGCCGTGCGGAAAAGCCAAACGGTTCGGTATACGTTCGGTATCCTATATACATATGCTTTCATTCTGATTCATCCTTTCTCTTTCTCTCTCTCTTTCGACCCTTTTCTAAAAAAGAAAGACGGAGAAAAAACAGGAGACCGAGTGAGAGAAGCACACACACACACACCAGGTGCGCGCACGGATGAAGGAAAGGATATATGTATATAACGGACGGCGGCGACGGCGGCGTCGGCGCCAGGTCTTGTAGGCTCGCGCGAGTTGGGCTCAAAAGAGAGAGAGAGAGAGAGAGAGCTGCCCGCGGGGCACAAAGGAGTCGTGGGGAGATGGTAGCCTCGCGAGATGGGATAATATGGGTAGTTATTTGTCGGCGCCGATGTTGGTTTTTCGGGGCTCCTCTCGTCCGCGACTCTCAGTTCTGCACGCTCTCTCTCTCTCTCTCTCTCTCTCTCTGTGCAGCTCTACCGCGTGTGTATGTATGTATAAACGACGACCCCCTGCGGCGCTAAACCCGCTGGGCCTTCCAAGGCCCTTTCTCTCTCTCTCTCTCTCTCTCTCTCTTTCGCTGTCTTTCTTCTCCTTCGAGCCTACCGATTCCATACTACGCTGGATCACTGACATTCTTTTTGCTTTTAATTAGTCGACGTATTACGCTCTTTTTCTATCATATAGCTATATATACAGTTTTTCATCAATCATCATTTCAGTGTGTATAAATGCTGCGTTTGTTTGTATACGTATATATAGCTTGTATACCGATTCGGAAATGAATAGCCTTCTTATTATATGATTTATGTGCCGATAAAGTATGATGGGTGGATTGTTTTCGTCCAGGTGTAATAGAAAAGTATATAAGTAATGGGTGAAAGAGAAGTATATTTTTTTTATATTGCGATTCTAAAAACCTTTTCGCCAATAAGATAAAAGCCAATGAAATTTGTCGATATGCACTCACGATCTATCACGCTGCACAAATTATATAAATATATTTTCTCGCATCTTCTCTTCTACTTATATGTACAATGAGCTTGAGAAGGATGAACAGAGGAGAGAAAGACGAATCGCGAAAATATATAGCAAAATCCGAAAGAGGAAAAGAAAGGGGGAGAAAAAGAGGAAGGAGACGTAGGAAAAGAAATGAAAGGAATTTACGATCGTGCGGCCTGAGTTCACATGGACATGGCCACGTTGTACAGCCTCGTTCCCTATACAGATATACAATATATCAATATATACTTAGGTGCGCGTACGTTCAGTTTTATAAGCGTATCTATGGTCATATGTCAGAGGTGATAATTATGATCGCGCTCCTCGACTCTTCCTCCCTCTTTTCGTATACGAATATACATATATAGACAGGCACAAAATCTGATTTCAGCTCCGAGACGCGTCCCCCGAAAGCGCCCGCTTTTATGTCCCTTTTCTCTCTCCTTCGTCTCATTCACCTTATTCTTTTTGCTCTTTATGTGCACCTCCGTACCCTTTAGGAATACGTTTCTCCACTATTTTTATCTTATTCCCCATATTTCGATTGAACACCGGCAGCTGTGCTATGCATTTAATAATCTAACATTATCCCAGGTGAAGCGCATTTAGAATTGTGCATTGCAAACTCATATTAATAGTTGCGCAGGTTGAATTTTCATTGAAATCACTCTGTATACGAAAATAAGTAGTCCAAACGTTGCCGCCATCCACAGCAGCAAGCTCAATTACCATAAAAAATCTATGTTTTCGGGTTATATTCCGAGGATGCGAGGCTGGTATTTCTCAACTAATATATAGTCTGTCGCCACTCGGCAAACGTTGACAGCGCCGCTCCATTACCCCACAATCAACATATACTTAAAGCCGAAAAAAACGAATGTCCGCACACGTAATGGACGTATCTTCAACTTTATTATAGCATCGTTATAGCACGAGATCCGATCGGAGATTTTTCAAATTTCAATTTCATGCAAACCCGGGTGTGCTATAGGGAATTACGCGCCACCCACGCGCGCGGCACCGCAGTAACACAAACGCGTGGGTGCGAGAATTATTTACGAAGAGATGGCGTCTGTCGTCGGTAATTGGGTAGGCCGCGCAGCTCTTCTCGTCTTTTTCTCTCTTTCTCTCTTGAGCAGCGGCCGTGTGCGCTGCATGGGGTCTCTCTCTCTTTTTCTCTCTCTCTCTCTCTCTCCTGTAATTTTTGTTTTGTTACAAAATAAATTTATATCTATCTATCTATCTATCTCCTCTTCGACTCCGAAGTATATATGTAATGGCACGAGAATTTAAGATTATTGCACATTCGGTCCGCATACCCAAAATGGACTCGAACGCGGCGGCTCACCGTGTTCTTCGTCATGGATTTCGTTGGTTGCGCATCGAAGTGACGGTTTTAGAATGTTGATGATGGGATCGCAGGGTAGCATTTCTGCGTGTGCCTAATTGGGTGCAGGTAGCAGTTGGTGACTCTAGTTACGTATAGTCAAATAACTCGCGGTTTATCCATATTATCGATTAAATTTATGAATACAGAGGTAAGTAAAGACATATGTGTATATCAAAAAACATTTAAGCTATTCTCAATAGCTAGTTTTAACGCGACCACACGATAAAACGATTTTCATTGACAAATATGTGCAATGTAAGAGATCTTAATGCTCGCGACGAAGAAGTTAATAGATCAAATTTTTATAAAATATACTTGATAAATTTGAATATTAAACTATAGTAAATCAATTGACACCTTTGAATTTGTATAATCATATTAGAATTTTGTATAGAATAATTTGGGATTAACCAAATTGACTGTCGAACACTTTTGTCGTAAAGATCGTCATTTTATAGTAACACTGTCGAATAGCTCACCGCATTTTAATTAAAAAAAACTGATAGAACACGTTTATATTTATCCGTAATATTCAGAATCTTATAAATATTGAATTAATTCGTACATCATGTATAGACTGAGCAAAGGTTTGGGCTCTAGAAGAACCTCATATATAAGCTGAATCGTCGCAAATACACCATCACCATGTTTTTATAATACATGGTATAGAACATTCACCTCGCAAAGGTCGTTTAGCCGCAATATCATTCGATGTATACTCGATTCGCTCATCGTAGCCGCGAGCGCGATCGCCTATCAATCCAATAAATCTATAAAGGATCTCTGAAAAGCCGCGAGGTGTGAACGTATATTAAAGATCTTTCCCATAAGTAATTTCGCTCCTAATTTATATATCCAAGTATCCGCCAAAAGGCGCATTCGTCGAATTTCAATATTTATCTCGCCTGTGTTATATGGACCGCGCACGAGATCGATTCTCTCTCTTTTTTAATCCTATATGTTATATGCTCGGGGCCCGAAAAGCTGCCGAAATATAAGGCGCGTTGGACAAAACGAGGAAGGTGCGCGGATATTTATGCGCGACACCGATCATTAACTCATATATATTTCTTCATTTGCATATATACCTACTCGCGCGCGCCCCTTTTTACGAATGGCACATAAATTGTTTACATTGTCGTTGAGGGAAAGGCGCATTGTAAATCTCGATTCGCGAGTCTATATGAGATAATGTTTGTTCACCGTTAATCCCCCTTTATTTATTTGCAGTAATTCATGATTATCATATATTAGCTACATGCAAGTCCCCAAAGCAATTGCATACTTACACCCTTGCTTTTTTGAACATACATTTGTGAATATCTCTTTATTATACTTTTTCGGAATATTTATGCTAATAGAAACGATGACTAATCGACGCCGATTACAACTTCATCTTTGAGGAATGCTTTGCCGCTTATATAGACATATAAGTACTAATTTAATTTTATTGCACTCACTTAAACACACATTAAATTAGTTTTTGCGAAACAGCCCATCGAAATTTTTAAATATTTTATCGTTTATCAATAGCTGGACAATTAAAATCAGTCGAAAGAAAAAGATACTGTGCATTTTATTATGTAAATTACATTGAGAAAGACTTTTATTACAATTTATTATGTGAATATATTTGCATTTAAAAATATCAATAGTGTAACAAGAATTCTATAACATTAAAATTGTAATTGTTTACTTCGTTTGTATAACTCAATGTGCGTATGCTTTCTTTTCAAAGCTGTACATTCTTAATCGGAACAGAGATCCAACTGCTATCATAAGAATTCATATTCCAAATATTCCGATTTAATTGTGCACGAGCAGTCACATATTATGCAGGTCGCGCGCATATATAATTAAAACTGGATATAATTTGGAATTCTCCGCGATAATCAACTGCGCAGACGAAATACCATCGGGGTCAAATCAATTAACAAATACACACAAACACACACTCGCGCGCGCCCATATCCCGAATCAGAAATAACGAAACTCCCATATATATATCCGTATACATCCGTATAATAATCTATAAGAAAGAGAGAGAGAGCGAGAAAGAAAAGTGAAAAAGCTATCCCTCATACTCGCCGCGCAGAAGAACCGTTTCTCACGCGCTCACTCGCCGCTGACCAAACACACACATACATACACACATGCAGCCACACGCGCGCAATTATAATAAGCCCCGAAAATGCTGTTAAAGGCAAGCTATTAAGCTTTAAAATATGGAAGGAGAGGCCAAGATACCGCGGCGGCGGCACAAGAAGAAAGAGCGCCGAGGCGTCCGTAACGTCTTTTAATCACGAAGAGAGTGAGAGCGAACCTGTCCTCTCTCTCTCTCTCTCTCTTCTCTCTATCTCTCTCTCTCTGTCTTGTCTTTCGGCAAATTAAGTAAATCAATAAATAACGAGGATGGAGAGTCTCGGCGGAACGAGAGAGAGAGAGAGAGAGAGAGAGAGAGCCTAGGCGGCACCTGCGGCCTTTCTCGTAACCCGTGGCGCCGAGTTACAGATGTCCGCGCCAAGGAGCTGCTGCTGTTGCTGCTTCTACTTCTCCCCCCCTCTCTCTCTCTCTCTCTCTCAAATTCACCTTTTAGCTTTTTTCTGGGCCTTTCTTCCACTATATACACTTACCGTACTTCTTATTCTGACTTCGATCGCACACAAATTAAACAGACGCTAATCTAACATTCGCGGCTATAAATATATTTTACTGAATTTTGTTGCATGGATATTGTATGTAAGCGCTGGGACGTGACATTTATCTTTTGTTCTTTAGTAACAATTATCCATATTTTTTTTTATACACACATGTAAAGTTAATCCAATTTTCTTTTTAATGATTTCTTTTCGTATAACTATGAAGAATCAACGTTATTGAAGAAGAATACTTAAAATTTCGTAGATTTTCCCATAGATTAATGCCCTTTCAAGTCCTGCAGCCCACTGCAATGAAGTTATTAAATTGTAAGCACCAAGTACCGCAATACCGTTATATGATTGGCACAAATAGAATCGGTGATTCGCTAATCTCATCACACCGCGAATCACACCGTCGAAAGTATAGGCGCGCAAAATACTCTACACGAGCAAGTCTAAAAAACGCGCGATCCGAAAAACTAAAAAAAAAAGCACTTATAAAACAGTCCCCAAGAAGAAGAAGTAGAAAAAAGGAGGAGAGAAAAAGCGTGCTCGCGCGCGGCAGAGAAACGATTAACGATGCGATGGGTGCAAAAGGTCCGCATATATAGTCACGGAGATTAGTGCCGGTTTTCCATCTCCGCGCCGCTCTTAGTAAGTGTATACCAGAGATTCCGAGGCGCATAATATAATACACACACGTGTGGAGAGAGAGAGAGACAGAGACAGAGAGAGAGAGAGAGAGAGAGGAAAAAAAGTCGAGGAGCTACCGCTCGCAGCCGAATCTGATAGCGAGTCCGAGATCCGGTGGCAGCAGGTCGTTTAAACTCGGGAGGGCCGCAGCAGCTCCTTTTCGTTAGTGGCTCGGCCAAGAGCGCGGAGGAGAGATAAGAGTGACGACTGAGTGTATATATACGAGCGCGACGATGGGGAAATAAAGTTAAGAGCCATTTGTATCGGTTAGCGGCACCTGCGACTCTCTCTCTCTCTCTCTCTCTCTCTTGCTCGCTCGAAAGATGTTGCTGCTCCCGCTACTGCTGCTGCTGCTGCTGCTGCTGCTTCCGACTCGTTTTCTCGGGACATTGGATCTGTCGACTTTTCTGGGTATAAACGGGAAGCTTTGAGAAGGAATGCTGACTTGTGTGCAGGAGAATTGTATATATATTGTGAGACTGTGGATTGTTTGACGTTGTTTCTTTTTTTATAGCTTCGATAATTAATTTGATTATGTTTCTAATAAACTGAATGGAATATATAGTTGAGCCAGATAACGAGTTTATTTAAAACTGTTGAATTTCCACTCATGGGCATATTAGTGAATTATTTATAAAAAGACAAATCAGTTTTAGCGAAGAATGCTGCATTTACTTAAATATTCCTGAATATTGTATGTACGTAAAAAAGGAAAAAATAGTCATCATTTGCTCAGTGTGATTTTTATATATACATATTCAATTTTTCTATACGTGAACTTTAACATTCTAAACTTATTAAAAATTTCCTGTTTCCCGAGTTCACAAAGACATACAACTTCAAACTACGATCATAACTCGCCATTTCATCATTCAAATCAGCGATCGATACAAAAATAAAGTAACACACTGTAACCTAATTAACCATTTTCAGCAATTTTTGCTCGCGCCAATTCTTTCCTCGCACTTGCACAGCAGCATCGCCTGCAACTACTGTGCGAAAACACACACACATACACTTCTTATGCGACTGGGTTCAAATGTGTACACATGCGCACACAAACACACACGACGACGAAGGCCGTCCTACAGTGATAGAGAGAGAGAGAGAGAGAGAGAGTTTTGCTCGGCACGACGACGTTCACGTCTCAATTCCCCGTGTGCGCCAGTGTGCTTATGCCTCGCGGCAACCGATTATCGTCTCTCTCTCTCTCTCTCTCTCACTATACACACAGCTCCTAGCACACGATCCAGAACTGCTGGTGCTGCTGTTGCTGCCGCCTCGGGGACTATCTGCCTCGTTCCTTTTTTTTTGTTTGTCTTTCGTTGCACGCGAATAGCAGAGTTGCGCTTGGTCGCGGCTCATGGCTCTGTTTATTTTTTTGTTGCTCGCGCGCTCCGCGAGAATCGAGAGGTTGCCGTTGCCATCGCGCACCGCACACTGCACAGACAGGCTTTCCTACTCTCGTCGTCGCTGATTTTCTATTCTCGCCTCGCGTCGCGCGGCCTATCGGAATTACCGGCTCTCTCTCTCTCTCTCTCTCTCTCTCTTTCTCTCTCTCTCTCTCTCTCTCTCTCTCTCTTTCTCTCTTGCCCCGAGTGAAAATTACGAGAAATTGCCGCCGAGGTTGTGAGAATGAGTTTGGCCGTATAGTGTGATTAAATGTGCAGTATTATATTCACTCAGCTTGTTGCTTTAAAATGGAAAGTGGGCTTTTGGATATTGCGATAGTTAATTATCAATGTTCAAGTATATATTTGGTATATCGGTGAAATATACAAGAAAGTAAATATTTATAGAATGATGGCCGCAGTGCATTTCGTAAAAGTGTAACTTCACTGGAATAACGATACCTTATATATTGAAAATCTTCGATGCATATCCAAGCGGATTAATTCGCAATAATCCCGGCCAACGGTAACATTGAAAGTGGACCTAACCGCGCACGATGGCATACATCCTTTATTACTCGCCCATATAATCCATGTATGAATTATTCATAGCGCCAGCGCAAACTTTTACGCACGTCGCGCCTACAATTCCAAACAGCATATGTAAAATCCCCAAGACTATTATAGTTATTCGAGCAATTTACCCATCCGCGCGACATCCTCTACATCCTTCTGTCCAATGCTCGCCTTTCTAAAGAGAACAAGAAATGTCTCGTGCGTACGACGGCGGCGACTAATTTAACGCGAAATTATAAAAAAAAAAAAGAATTACACACGAGACTCATGCGCGCCTCTCACCGTATATACACCACCTTAAAAAGCGAATTGACTCTAAAGCGCTAGACGTGCTTATCCTCGTATATACGCTATCGCCTCGCCTGCAGAGTCTTTAACTCAGTCTTGAAGCGACACAGAAAAAAGCTGCGAGAGAAATGGCTGCGCGTTACATAAAGCAGGATCTCTCTTCTCTCTTTCTCTCTCTGCAGTCTTTCAGCGCTAAAAAGTAGTAGGACTTCGGCCCGATAAAAGTCGTTCGCCTTCTTTTCTCTCTCTTTCTCTCTTCTCCCCGCGCATCTCAATCTTCTAATGCGCGTAAAACTCGAATCTCGTAAATCGAAGAAGGGGAGGCTAAGTAAAGGCCTTTTATGAGTCTAGTGTATACGAGTGTACTGCATATATAGGTGAAGGAGAAAAAAATGTATGTTTGACTGTTAACGGTGTAAGCGCACCTCGAAGATAATAGAATTGTGAATGTTGCATTGAAAATGTAACAGCTATATGGGTAACTTCTGAGCTTTCAAGTGCTTTTAAATATACGAACGTTCACATATGATGATTTCGCGAAAGGTATTGTCGATCGTTTAAAAGTAAGGAAGAATAATGGGTATTAGTAGGTAAAACTATCGTAAAACATGAATGATTTTTTGTTATTATTCGCAATGCAAGATAAATATTATAGGAAACAAGTATAAATATTGTAGGTAGTGTTCACTTTCTTATTGATGTCGTATCCGTCATGTTTACAATGAAGTGTAAAGTAGAACTAGTTTAGGTGAGATATATAACTCTCTGGCATACAACAAAATTCTTCGTAGAATACGGTTGTAATTAAATACATTTAAAGTCATCCAGTGGTTCATAAATTGTTTGTTTACTTTACTTTCTATACAATTTAGTTGCAAATATATATATATATATATATATGCTGAATGAACAAAAAAAAACTGGAACAAGGTGCAAGGTACGAAACATTATTCAAGAGCAAAAAGGCTTAATTACTTTTGATTTATTCAACAAATTCTGCCACACTCTCGCACGCAATCGCACCAATCGAATACAGAACCGATACAGCCTATATATCCCAATCGTGTAAAAGAGTCTCGCAGAACTACATAATTGTAAATATATATATAAAACACAGCTATGCAGCGGTTTAATGAATAAATAACGAATAAAAGATTCTCCTATATCCAGGTCGCGCACTATTTATCGAACCTTACACTGCATGTGTATGCCAGCAAAGACCACTACACACACACACACTCGAGTCGAGACAACATTTCGTCTCGGTTGAAAAGTATACTGCTGCAGTCGAGCGACGGGAGCAGCAGCAGCAGCAGCAGCTTGGACCATAAATTTTCGCGCGAGCTCGCGCCATAGCCGTGCAGAGCAGTAGCAGTATGTTTTCTCGTCTTGGAAAAAATATCGCTTGGCTGTATAAGCTCGCACGGTCGAGGAGGACGACGGCGACGGTGGCGGCGGCGCGAGGGCAAGAAAGAGAGAATTCGCCACTGATTGACGACCTCGACGTATATACTCTATAGCTCGTCTATACTCCTCGCTCACTCTCATCACTGCCTATGTGTGTGTGTTTGTGTGTGTGTCTGTGGATGTGTGCTTTTAATCGTTCTGCGGGGAAGGCTTGCATTGCACACTTTGCTGCTGCCCAGACAACGCGCCACTGAATTTATACTCACGGCTCCAGTGGCGCTATACGATCTTTCTTCTGGTGTGTGCTATCCTCCGCGTTACGGTGTTATACTCTGTTACTCTGTTTATTTCTTCTTTTTCTGTTCCTTTTTTTTTTACGAATTAGCTGGCGGTACGTGTGTCCTGGTGTGTAGGTTTTAGTTTTTTTTTCTTCGTTCGGACGTTGTTGGATTCTGTTCAACTGAATACTGGATGATTTTATTAGAGATTTGGATATACGCTCGTAATGGGATGTTCACATATTTATAAGCAATTTGTTTATACTGTGCGGTGTAATTTTTAAATTATTTGTTTAATTTGTAACTATCCTTGAATATTATACCTACTAGAGTTTTAAACATACATAACCCTTCAACGAGGAAAAACAAATAACTTTTGATGCCCCGCGCACGAATGCTAAGAAATATTTTTCAAAACTATATTGCTCCGGTAGTTAAGCTTGTCTAACGGTCTGTATGTAAGAACAGTCATGCACGCGCGTCTTAAAAATCCAAGCATTTTCAAGTCGTCTAATCTATTTTTACCAAAGAAATAAGCCCAATCTATACAAAAAAAAAAAACGTAAAAATTATACTTACCGCATATCCAACGAAAGCCCGCGCATATAAAATAATCACGCTAATATCCTCCCCGTCGTACGCGGCTTATCTAAACAGCTCCATCGGCGAATCGCAGCCGGGAAAAAGAATATAATATATTCTTCGGTAAAGTATTTAATTTAGTTTTTCGTATCAGCTGTCGCGAGTTTTCTTTTTGCCGCTGCAGTCGCCGTGGTGCACCAGCGACCATTGCAGCCGCGTGAATCACACAAGTGCACATCGGCTCACGTGTACGAGTGCACGTAAGTGTATGTATACACGCACAAGGGCAAATCAAGCGACAACTACTACGACGATTCACTTACTTCGTGCGGTAGCTATTATCGCGCGGCGGGGAAGCAGCAGATCGAGCCCTGAAGGAAGAAGAGAGAGAGAGAGAGAGAGAGAGAGAGAGAGAGGGCAAAAAAAGCGAGTGAGGCTGCAGCAACGGAGGCAGTAGTCAACGTGACAAACCGACGACGAGGAGAGAGCCAAGAAAGGATAAAGTCTCTCGCGGCGTTTTTATCTCCGCGCTCTCTCTCTATCTCCTATATAGCGACAAGAGAGTCGCACGCGCTAACTGCATCGTACACTCGCGGACTCGCTAATGTCGAGCGATGATATCATTCCCGTGGTATAGCGACGCCGCGGTCGAGAGAGGACAACTAGATCCCTCGTCTTTCACCTTTTAGCGCCTCGTAAATCCAGCGATTAAACGCGCGTCTGTGTATGCGTGTGTGTGTGTATATATATATATATAGCGTGTACGTGTGTTGGCTTGTGTCGTGGCAAATCGTTTGTAATAGCGTGGGATAATAATTTTTCTGCTGCTGCTGCTGCTGCGATTCTTTTATTGTGTAAGGGCGACAAAGTGTGAGTGTAGTTTCTTTTAGCGGGGGATTAAAGACCGATTTCCGCTATACTTTCTATTGGATTGGAAGGAGTCTTGTATCAAACCGATTTATATTGGATATAATTGGTGATAATAATTGTGATATTGTTTTGTTGTCACACATCGAATCGGTCTATCGATCGATTTAATTCAATATAATTGAAGAAAATTATGCTTTATTACTTTATAGGTTAAAATGATAACTGGACTCTCACTATTTATGAACCAAAGTGTCGATAAAAATATAGTTAGTTAGGAATTTGACTCTAGTCAATCATCTAGAGATCTTCCTGTTTGAGTATTTCATTTTCTGTCCTTATTTAGTCAATATTATTTTCACGTCATATAACACTATACGTCGGGCATTTACCTTAATACCAAAAAATCTTGACTCATAAATTTTTTTAAAGAGGCCACTGAGTTCCGATGATACATTTTACTTTAAATTCTTGGATTGTACATGCTTTGCAGTTCTTAAAAGTAAAGAAAAATGAAAAAATAATGTGTTAGGCGTACACAACAAGATAAATAATTTACTTCTTAAACTTTAAATATATATACCCAGTTTAATACAGACTCACATTTACTGAACATACATCGAGTATAAAGTTATACTGCACATCCGAACCAACAAGGTAATAAACCGTTTTTCATTCCTATACAGTAGCAGGTGTGAAAGTCAACACACAAGTATAACAGCAGCAACAGCAGCGGCAGCGGCAAAACGTATGGCATAGCGACGCGATAGAGCGAGGACAACTGTCGTCTAGGCCTTGGGGAAAAAAGACTCGCACACAAATGTGTAGGTATATAGATATGTATATATATAAAAAATATACGTGAAGAAGAGGCGAACGATGCGGGCACCAGCGGCCGATCGCAACGGTCTATAAGCGAAACAGGTGTATAAGAGGCGAAAGAGTCGCAGATGTCCTTCGGGAGTAGTCGAGAAAAATCGGAATATATCGATGACTGTAGGCCAAGGAATGGAAATGCGATATACCGATATGCTAACGAGTATATGAAGAAAAGCCAAGATTCTCCCATTTTGTTTTTTAAGTTTTTTCAGTTTGCGTTTGTATAACCGAATGATTTTGTAGCGGGACAAATAGGTTAGACGTGACAGGCCTGGAATAAATGAGTGTTTCAATAATTGTTTAAATTGCTTAGCTAGATCATCGAGTAAACATTGTAAAACGAACTTAAAATAAAGTGTGAAACGAAGGTACAACCGCAAATCGATACTAAAGTGACTCGTTCAGAAAGTGCGGACAATCATACCACCTCGTAAAAAAAAAACAAAAATCAATACAAACCAAAATCTAATTTATGCATGCTGCACATATAATGCACGTCATCCGCTAAAGGCGTGAAAAACATCGAGTAATTTAGCATATCCCCTCGAACACACGACTCCATGCTACTTATCGCTCAATGAATTGCGTGATGAGCTGTAGCGAGTTCGCGTGTGCGTAATTCTCTTTCTCTGCTTCTTCGTTCGATCGAAATAGAAAGAAACGGAGGAATCGATTAGTTGCCAAAAAAAAAACAAAAAAAAATAAAGCATTAATTGGCAGCTGTCTCGGTGGCGTCGCGTTTCCTTAATCGCTCCGCTCTCTCTCTCTCTCTCTCTCTTTCTCTCTCTCGCTTTCGCTGTTAATTGGAGCTCCTCGCTGCCTCGGCCACCAGTTGTCTCGGATCGCACCTGATATTATTATACCTACTTATGCTAACACGCGTTCGGATGTGGTGAAAAATGAAAATTGTCGGTTCTCGAGACGTACGGACTGTATTATATCGATCGGCAATTTCTTTTTTGGCACTCGCGATAATCAAGCTCGATTTGTTAATTAGCTTTTTAGAGCTCTTATTAATCAGCTTGCCTCTGACGTGGCCATTATGTCTTCGACATGGCGTGTGTATATGTGTGTAGGATAAATGCAGCAAATACTGCAGTCATTATCATAATCTCCAGTGATTTTTGTAGCGCCAATGTCTTTGTATCTATTGTTTTCAGATCCTTCCATGTATGTGTTTTAATTAAAGGTTTACGTATTCTCTACTGATTAGATGTGAAATCCGGTACGAAACTAGTAAGCCACACTTTAATATCAAACGCTTAAAAAGAGTTACTGGATCGTTGCTTGCTTACTATAAGAATCTACTTACTTACTATATTTTTCTTTTATAGCTGAAAAGGAAAAAGCTTGTACTTTTCCGAGCCACGCGAAGTAACAATTAAGCGCAAAATACGTAGAAACGGAGAGGCGCTCTTATGCTAATGAAAACGTCACTTTTACATGCTCGCGCAGATGAATTCACCATCAGCAGCAGCAGCAGCAGCTCTCTTGCTCGCAAAGTACTTAAATCGCGATCGCGCAAACGGACGTGTGCGCACTGCGGTAAGCGAAGCAAAACAAGATCGTCTTTCGTCGACAGAAACTCGTCAATCTCGCACTCCCCGCTCTACACACACAAACACACACACACACACACATACAGACACGCCAACAAGTTTACACGCATCCGTAAAAGCAGAAAACATATATAGTCGGTGAGAGAAGGAGGGTTGGTAGCAAGAAAAAGAGTCGCGCGCGAGAGGTAACAATCACGTTTTCTGCAATCGAATACGGAAACCTCGACGAATTCCTCCGCACTGCAGCTCCCGCGCGACTCGAAATCATCCGCACCACCTCTGTGTCTGTATATAAGTGGTCTGTGTGTGTACGTGCAACTGGCTTCACGCGTCATTCGCTGCTATATACACTTCGACGAGTCTCTCTCTCTCTACACAGATATAATATATATCCTATACCTCTCTGTCTTTGTCTGACGCGAGAGAGACAGAGAGAGAGAGAGAGAGGGGGGGAGAAAATCAAAGTTTGTGCTTCGTTAAAGGCGTCGACGGACGCACGTAACATTCCAGTTTTTCGTGCATTATACGCGCGCGCACACAATCACACACACGCATATATATAAGGGTGGAGGGGGAGGGGACTCGGCATTCTTTCAGTGCCTCTCTGTCATTTCTTTATCCTACGGTTGGACGCTGCTTTGATGGGCCTTTTACACTTCCACTTTAACACCCTCTCCGGCTTGGCTCGTGTCCTCCCTATAGCTTTTTTGCGGTTTCTTACTGAGAAAAATGAATTGACTAGCCGACTCGTGCTTATATATAAATGCGTTCTCGAGAGGAGCATTAAATATGGGATGCAGGTGTGTTCGGAGACCACAGTTTGTCGTTCTTATCGTAAAATTCGATAATGGTGCTGCTTTCTTTTTGCACTATATACATCGACGAGAGAGAGAGAGAGAGAGAGAGAGAGAGAACGATCGTTTAGGAGGAATTCTTTATGAAACAAAAGATCCACTAACCGCACGGATATAGAGAAAATAAGCGCAGGAACCCCCCGCGCGCACATCTTTAATCCCGCAGGGTGCGATACTAACGCTCTGTGCTACAGTCATGGCAGAATTTTTCTCGAATTTCAAGAAGGCGAGAGATATCTCGCTGCGAAAGTGTGCAGCCAAAGGGCAGAAACAAAGAAAGGACAAGACTGCGCGATATATAAGCAGAGGAACTGCGCACGGGAGCTGCTGCTGTTGCTGCTGAGTGAAACATCGCGCGTGCGGACAGTCGTTCTCGCTGACTCGCTCGCGGGCAAAAACGCAAGGAATCGTTAGCAACCGCGTCCACGTGCACACACACACACACACACACGCACACACACGCGCGCGTGAGCGTTTCCTCTCGACTGCTCCTTTTTTCGCGCTGTCTTCTTCCTCCGGTGATCCGTGCTTCTCTTCACCTGTTCCCTTGCGATCTGTGATGCGCACCTCTCTCTCTCTCCCTCTCTCTTTCTCTATGGTGTAGCGATGGGATGCTGCACGCTTTCTTCCAGGAAAGAGTGAGAGAGAGAGGAAACTCACGATAATTCCGAACTTGATCGCCTGCAGTGGTAAGGTTCTGGATGAGCTGATGCGCGAGATCCGATGAGAGAGTGCAACGATATTTTGTGCGATGTGTTGCGCGATGTCAGGATTGAATATTTTCTCGATTTTGGTGCGAGTATATAGTGTTTAAAAAAATGATTATATTCTTTCTCTTATGATTCATATAAATTCAATTCTATTCAATGATTCCTCCATGTCGGAATAAAGAGAATCTTTGATCTTGATATAGTAAACTAGTTGTTTTCGAATGATGACTGACGGTTGCACCATTTAGCTCAAGATATCATGTTAACAGTGTTCTGCGAATTAGATAACGATATTATTATTTTAGACAAAAATATATGTTCTGTAATAATTGGCTTGGGTGAATCGTGATTTACTATAAAATGTGATTTTCACAAGATCTTTGACGCTACCATTGTATAACTCTACCAATCACAATATCCTTCTTGAAAATATGCATGTAGAATCCACATGATTTTTGAAAATTTTATAATATAATAATTCTATCAGAAACACTATTCTCTGAATAATACTTCTCAGGTGGTATATATATATATATACTTGAAGTAAAAATAGTAACTACTATTTTAAAAAAGTGAATAGTCTTAAACTAACTATATAGCTTAATTTTAATTCTATTATACGCAAGGTAGACTTTAAATTCTTTAATAGGAACTACTAATCAAGTCACTATTATTCATAATAATAGGCAACCAACCAAAAAAGTTAAATACATCTACATGAAAATCTCCATACAAATTCGTATAGAAATAAAAATTGCAATGGTGGTATTTGAATGTGGATTCCCGCGTGCGCATATCATCTGTACATCCGTAAATCCAGCACGGAAATCTATGTAGATCAATAGATATATGTTTTCACATGTACAGCACCAGCTCGTACAGCCAAAACTTCTCTTCACCACACAGATCACATCAGGCAGTATTGTCCCGTGCCCACGTTGCAGTCTTGGTATGGCTCCCGTCGGATAGGGAGAAAGAGAGAGAGAGCGGAGCGAAGCGAGAGATCAGCGGATTATCCGATTGTGCCCAGCGGAGCGAGTCCGTCCAATTCTTCCAATTAAGCTTTCGCACTTTTTGATGACACGTATATATAGTCCCGGATCCTGGCTCCGAGTAGAGCTGCTGATGCACTGCAACGCGCCTCGCAGATTGGATTAGAGAGAGAGAGAGAGGACCCGGGGAGATCGCTCGCACGCTTCGCTACCATTGATCCACGTCATCAGCATTCGAACCCTCTCTCTCTCTTCCCCCTTATTTTTTTTCTCTTCCCGATGCCTTTACTTTTTCGCTTCGTTTATATGGGATGCGTTGCGCGAATTTCGCGATTTTGCAGATCCTTGCGGCTGGTGATTCGCCGAGTCAGGTGTATATATGTTTCGAGTGAGGATATTGTTGTTGTTGCTGATTGAGAAGTTGCGGATAGATACATTAAATGTACCAAGTAATTCTTTTCATATATCTAATGTATATAACATAAATTTAATCGTGACTATGTTAAACATAACACGATGATGGTTACTATACATTACAAACATGAATTTTTCTAGATTAAGTTAGCTAGATAACAGTTTGATGAGACTAAAATTTCTTGATGCCTTTCTATATTTAATAAAGGCTTCTCTACCCACTTTCATGTACTTGCCCGCAGTAAACAAAGGGCTTACATAAAGTTTAAGAACAACGCGTAGATCTAGGCAATATCTTTAAGGCTTAATTTAGCGTAGACCAGCGAGGCGAGCTACATATATAACAAAGCTCTCGCTTAGAAGCATCCGCAAGAAACTCTCTCTCTCTCTCTCTCTCTCTCTCTCTCTCTCTCTCTCTTTCTCTCTCGGTAGCCTCGGTTCTCTTTCGCTCTTCCGCGCAGCAGCAGCAGTAGCAGCAGCAGCAGTAGCACGTCTGGCTCTGTCAGAGCCGTTTTCCTCTCGAACACGCCAAGCGCCGAGCGAGCGCGTAGCAGCAGCAGTAGCAGCAGCAATACACTCGGGGGTGTACGAGAGCTCGGTCAGGCTCGCTCACTCTCTCTCCCTCTCTCTCACTTTTGGCTTTTCTCTCAAGCCCAGCTGCTGCTTGTTGGCCGATCCTAAACACGACAAAACCAGCACTAATTTCACAAACGAATAAACGCGGCCGCATCGGTTCGTGTGCCGCATCTCTGTCTTTAGAGGGGGAGGATGATAAGTGAAGCGATACAAATGTGCTGTACGTGTGTGTGTGTTGGTTGAGGGGGTTCAGGGGGTACGTCGAGCGAATGGTTTACAGTGGAACGGAGACGGCGTGAAATAGAAGAGAGGGAGAGAGAGAGAGAGAGAGAGAGAGAGAGAGAGAGTGTGTGGAGGATTAAGGTGGAGAGATGTGTAGATGGTTGTGATAAGGCATATGGGGTGATAGCGATACACACTGTACACACACGCAGCCACCCCATGAGTCGGGATGGAGATGAGTCAGCTGCAGAAGTGCAGTGCGGTGGCGCGTGTGCGACGCCAAGATTTCCCGATACTTTTTCTCCTCTTCTTCTTCTTCGTTAGTTTCTGGGTTACCTTTTTCTTTTTATTTCGGATTTGCGTTTGCTATACATTTTATCTACAGTAGAATTTCTGAAATAGGGGAAATATTTATAATATATACCTATTCAGATTTGCAGATTAAGCATGTTAGAAATCTTATGTACATGAACGTAGCTGATTATGGTTAACGATTTGATGAGGTAAAAGAAAACGTTCATCAACTATAAATCTTACGAAAAATTAACGTAAAACTTATTCTGCTACCTGCGTGAAAATTATAAGAATTGGCAACGTATTGTTGATATATTTTAAATCGCTGTTAGATAAATGTTGCCAGTATATTGGGAAAGTATTGGTACAAGATTTTTCCTATATATTACCAAAATTTTATTGCCAATCGATTGGAAATGTATTGGAGATACGTATTATATATATATAAAAAAAATTATTTTACTACTAAAGGATTGGAAATACACTACAAATATTTAGAAAAAAATAATAATTATAAATAATATAATCTTAGCTTTTAATATTATGATGATACAAGCAGTTTTGGAAATAAGTACTTTGTAAATAAAAAGTTTCTTCAATTTTTTGTCAAATGATTTCAGTGATAGAAAATTACCTATTATGCTGTTTAATTTCGACTAACAGAGTTAATATTTCGCACATAGATAATATTTCAATTCAAATTTAATTTTGTTTTTATTAGGTTTTTGTTTAGAAAAACTCTACACTGTAAAAAAAACGTTTATAAAAATACTACGTTCAGAGTAGGTAATCAGGGTGTCCAACATTGAGAGTGGTAAAATTATTACGTTTAGGTAATTTTTCATTCGCGGTTGTAATTTTACATTCGCCAAGATCTGATAAAAATTTCTACAGTAAAATTACAACTTGCATAGCAAATTTACAATATATGGCGAAATCACAATGCTTTTTGTAAAATTACAACGTTCATAGAAAAACTATTTGAGGTTATAATACATACATTGCATATACACGTAATATGATTACATTAAATAAAAATAAATTCAGGTCTGGTATAAAAATATATTTATTAAAACGTAGTTTCGGAATAAATTAATAAATTTACGCTGTACATCTTATCTTAATTATCTTAATTAAAGTTTTCTTACAATAAGTTTTTAAAATTTAGAGTATTTCCTTAGTATTAATTATTTGTAATTTTCTAAAAAATGCATACACTTTTTTAGTAATGATCTGGCTTCTACTTCTTGTGTTTGAATCATTTATTATAATTTAAATAATAATTTCTTTTAGACCCCACTTTTATTGTTAGTTTTATTTATTAAACTTTTGTTTTAGCAAATACATTAAATTAAGTGAAACTTACGACAAATTAAGGTAATTTGTTTAAATTTTTGGATTCCTAAGGGATGCAGACATCATATTCACGATATTAGTAAATTGAATTGATTGAAGCCGCGTTGAACATTTGGTAAGTAATCTGGAAAAAATTAATAATTTAATAAAGAGATTATTTTATTTACATTATAAAATTGATAAAATTAACATGTACATTTGATCACAGTCATAATATCATTTGGTTCCTTGATCTTCCCCTGGCACGCCTTTTAAATTTTCTGCCCTTACCAAATTTTTCATTAGCTTACGTGCCATTTCTTTAGGATTGTCCAGCCACTTCAGTAAGTAAAGCGAGGGTATACCTTTATCAATCCAAACATTAAATTTGGTGCATAGTAGAACTTCTCGATTACCTTTTCGACGAAATTGCTCAAAAGGATCTACTAGTGATATATTGGAGAAATTTTGTAACAATGCTTTTACAACATACCTACTGGCAGTATTTATCCAACAGCGTTTTTCAATATCTCAACAATTCTTGTGATTTTTACGTGGGTACCTAACGTAGTATGGCAATTCAAGATTTGCTAGACATTTTATACATGAAAAAGTATTGTAAAATTTTGTTTTCGATAATCTCAACAATAATCTGGAGAAACAGTTTTGCCATTAAGTTTATACATATAAGAACCATAGTGCACGTGTACAACTTATCAAATGTATTTTTAATATTTTAGCGTTAGCTTAAGGATAGAAAATGTACAAAAATGACAAAGATGCAAAAGAAAGTAAAAATCTGTACACTCACAGATGAGCACACGCTTACACACATCTATGCGTATACATCTATAGTGGAGGGAAGAGGCGTCGACTCCCAGTGTCATTTGTCGCTATCGCACGAGTATCGAACCTCTCTTTCTCCTTCTTTTTCTCTCTTTTATCGACAGAAGAAGACCCGCCACACTCACACACATACACGCTGCACCTAAAGAGCAAGCACTTTGGAAGTTGTCTAATATCAGCCTGGTAGGTCGAAAAAGAGAGAGAAAGAGAGAGAAAGAGGGAGAAGGAAAGGATCCGCGACAAACGTAGATTATTCGGAGCTCTCTCGATATATACATTGGCATTGGCGGTACGGGTGTTGAAACACTTGGACCAATTATCGAGAAACTGGAATTCGCTTGACCACCCAAAGACACACGCGCGAGGCTTCCGCTGCTTATGTGCCGCACCGCGACTCTTCTTTTTTTCTTCCCCTCTCTCTCTCTCTCTCTCTCTTTCTCTCATTTCGTTCGGCGCGATCGAGAAACAGAGAGAACGAGAGGAGAGGAGAGCTGCTACGGCAAACGAGCTTCGCGGCTCTTGAGAGTTAATTAAGGCTGATCTTCGGGCTCCGTCTCTCTTTCTCGCTCTCTCACTCCCGTGCATGGCGAGCTAAGGACCTTCTGGCTTTACGCGTGTTTATGCCTCTCTTTCTGTATCCTTCGAGAAGGCAACTCTCGAGCTCTCGCGATATGTATATATGCACCTTAAGCGGGACAGTTTCGGCGAGAGAGAGAGAGAGAGAGAGAATATATATGTGCGCCGCGCTTTGATTTCGATGCGCTCGCCGCAATTTCTATATAGCTGGCGGTACGCTTTAACGCTGAACTTACATTATACATATACGTGGAGTGTACGGCTCGGTCGCAATGATACAAGTATTGCCGTATTGCTCGTGCACCGGTGCGGAGAATCATTCCACAGCAAGTGCAGCGTGCGTTAAAATGCGAATGAATTAACGCATATATATATACTTGAACGATTTTTGAACGTTGCACTTTCCTCATTCGTCATTAATTTAAGGTCGTGCAATCCGTATATAAGGAACAACAGTCGTATTTTATTTTTGTTGCGATTTTATGCCGGTCAACACCTGCCGCCGCAAGTTGCGCGCAACCACGGCAATTCTCGAATTTATCAAATTACCGAAATGTGCAGTACACGTACTTTGATCGAAAGAGAGAGAGAGAGAGAGAGAGAGAGAGAAGGAGCATACAAGGTGGCTGGAGCACCGGCCTTTCTCGCCGATATCTCGACTGCGCGCGCTAATCCTTCCATTTTATACGGAGCTCGAATCGTCCGCTGCACACGAGATACAGCCTATATAATTCTCTACTTTTTTTTGTTATCTCTTTCCTCTCTCTTTTCACTTATTCCCTGTGCCGCCTCTTCTACGTTTTCTTTTTCGTCTGCCTTATAGAGAAGAGGAAGAGAGAAGAGGATATACGAGGCTATTGGAAATCGTCTTAAATGCCTCCGAGTTGAATCACGCTGTGCGAGATACTTCGCTTCTCTGTGTGCGTATTCGTAAATGTGTATAATATATTCGCGTTTTTCTTCTTTTTCAGCGTCGCTTTGTCGATGATCGCGGTTTTTAAATTAGGGAAGTCGGACTGATTTTTAACACCGGTTGGCCGCACGAGCACACTGCGTGTGGGCACTCTGGCGGGCCGAGTCGCTTTTTTCGACGAGCATCGGAGAGCCAGAGAGAGAGAGAGTCGCTTCCTTCTGGGAATCTGAACACTTAATTAAAGTTTCGGATATTGACAGTTGTTGCTCGCTTTCTTCGGGCTTTTGTTTTGGCTCCTATACCGCGAATAAAAAGCGTATTTTGTATGATATTCAGCTGACTTGTTTGCACCTTTATGTGCACCTATACTGGACGATCTCGCAGAACTGTGGCAGAACAGAGATTGGAGATTTATACTGATTGGTAATACGAAAAGTTTTTGCGCGTGCACGGGATGGATGTGTGTTGGGAAGAGTATTGTTAATTAGTGCAGGGTTGGACCCGTGCGTGCTTTATGCCACGACTATGAATACAACATTTTTTGTTTGTGCAAAAGTTGCTTCCTGCGTTTTCGTTCGAAATTCCGAAATAGGAATGTTATTTGAAGTATAACAGATGCACGGAAGCGTGTTATATTTTCGAGGAAAGTGTAATATCGAATTAAAGCAATATATTTTCGGAACAATTAATTTTTCACCTGTGAAAATATTAAGTTTTAAACGTTACCGAGAATATACAAAATGAATGTTCCGATTTCTATTCACTTCGTGTTTATTATGTTATTACAAATATCAAGTGTATTTCTAAACTGTTAAAACATTTGCAGAAATAGTCAATCAATTAATAAATATTACTTATAAGGCTATAAAGTAAATACAACAGTCATAAAAGAAACAATACTATGTGAGTAGAAATGGAACCTAAGTGATCAGTATTTGGGACATTTGCCTTCCATGTAAATTGTTTACAGATACAGAAAATGTGACGCCAATAATTTTCTGTACCATACAATATTTTTGGTGTACAATTTTTATACGAGTATAACACTTTTTATAAATTCTATACACACATTGAAAATAAAAAAAGCGCATAAACACAACAGAGGTAGGAAAGCAGTAAAGGAAGAAGCGCCACCTCGACACCCACAAAACCAACAACCACGTCAAGAAAAAAAAAAAAAAAAAAGATCCAGTTCTCGGACAACTAAGCGGCGTGACGACCGACGGCCAAAGGATCGTCCGCTGTAGACCGACTCTCTGCTGGCATATGAAAAAGCACGTGCGCCCGAGTAGTAGCTCTCACGTGCGCGCCTACACACACACACACACACACACACACACATATGTATGTATATATATATATATATATAAGAGGAGGACGAAAATGCGCGAGCAGGGCAATATAGTTTCAGTTGGTGCGCGGTGCGGGTGTCAGATGTGAGAGCGCGATAGCGACCGAGTGCCGCCTTCTTGCCGTTTCCGGTGAGCGCACCGCCTGAATGTTATATATATGTACCTGTGTTACGACGAGAAAAAAGTGCATGCAGCAGGCTCTCTGCTACTCGGGTTAATGTGTGGGTTGATGACAGAGTGTTTACTGTATTAAGGTATATATAGTTGGGAAGGTGATGACTCTTGTTTTAATGCATGCAACTATATTTAAACCTTGTCTTGGGCGAGACGTTTCGATTCGAATTGAATAATGGTTGGTGAAATATAGTAGAGTTAAAAATATTTTCTACGGATTTCAGTAAACTTTTTATATCGTACGAAAAATTGTTTTTCAAACTGTCGTCAGGATACAAATAAAATAATATGTAGCAAATATGCTTAAAAGAAATAAGTCGATCGAAAGAGAAGATAAGAGAGAGAGAATAATGTAAGATCGTAAAGGCGAGCGACGGAAAGAAAGGAGCCGAGAAAAACGTGTCAGAAGTACTAAAACTCTTAATTCTTGTGAAGATAGCATCTTCATGGCGAATTCGTGTTAAGACGACTGAATTAAACTATAGAAGATGTAATCCGCTTGAAAAACAGTATGACTCACACTGACAACCAAGGTGTCAGTAGGCAATTTAATTCTTTTCATTCGCAATAATTTTTAAATTCTTGTAAAGAAATGTAAAATGAACTTAATCTATTCGATCACGAATAAGTGTAGATGCATTTTGTAGCGATTTTGAAGAGGAATTGTGTATAAATAGAGGCTAAATCACTTGATCTCTTAATTTTCTCCTGAAAAATGTTGCTGATCCTGGTGTTAAACTAAATTAAGAACAAGTAAATTGAAAAATGAAAAGTTCACCTGCAATTACTAATGAAACTTGATTTTTGCTCTAAGGCTAACATAAAATCCTAGTCATAATGAAGTGCTCCGCATAAAATGGCGCCCAACGAAAACGCGACGAAAAAGAAGCTGAAGAATTTATGGCTCGGGCGAGAATAAAAAATTTGAAAGTCTTCATGATTAAAAAGAAAAGAGAGGGGTGGAGAGAGAGGGAGAGAGAGAGAGAAAGCTAGAGCTCTATATAAGTAAATGAAGCGCTCCAAATAGCTTTGGACAACAAAAGAAGAGAATTTATAGAGGCGACTTCACGCGGCTATATACGACCACTCGATGCACCGTAGTTTCGCATAAAAAGGCCCCCAAAGCCCACATTCGGGTAAGAAGAAAAAATTTAAAAAAACGCCGACAAATTTCGGTAAGTCTACCGGCGCGTCAAGATTCTCAATCTCTGAGCTCTTCTCCGGAGGTCGCCGCCGTGGCGTCAAGCGTGTCAGCATTATGTGATTGCAAATTATTAGTTATTAACCCGAGCGGGGTACACACAGCTTGCCACTATATACCTGAAGGATAATGTCGCTTCTGAGAATGAGAAAAGCAAGATTGGCTCGTGATATACAAAAACTGAGGCATAAAGAAGAGTTTGCAGCGTGTTTTTGGATTTATAAAGTAATTTTTCTCTCTTGACTTTAATAAAAAAAAAAATAATGACTTATAAAGTGTGTATAAATGAGATAATTATAAATATAGTCTTGCATATAGTACTCATTTCTGTTTCGCAACATCAAAGCTTATCCTATTCCATATAAGAAGTGATAAATTCACCTTTTATATTATTTTTATCTCGTATAATATATTGGCTCTTGTTTGATTTGATTTGACTGTTGAAAGCACTCAGCAGACGATGCGTTTGAGATACAAAGTAGAAACTGGCAACACCATGTGATACGCACGATTATAATGACAAAGATAATGGCGATAGAGACAGAGAGAAGCTACTGCAGAAAGGAGGTTGAGATAAGACGAAGCAAGAGAGAGAGAAAAATCGCAAGGAGAAGGAAAATAAAGAAGTTGGAGGTAAGAAGGCCCAGGGCAAGATGCCTCCCCCTTCGTCAAAGGCCTTAATAGACTTTATTGTTTTACGAGCCAATTACAGATTACTTTTACGAGTCGAGTGCGCGGCGCTGCGCGCACGCCATTCACAGTCTCTCTCTCTCTCTCTCTCTCTCTCTCTCTCTCTCTCTCTCTCTTGGCTTTTAATGAATCCGGAGAAAAAATTCTCGCAAATTTCCTTCCTTCGCCACAGCCAGAGTCTCTCACTCTCTCTCCCTCACTCGAGCCCAGTACTTTTGCTCTATTTTCGTGATTTTTCTCTCGGTGGATTTTTTTCTGTCGTTCCGAGGGGGGCGCGCGCGCGCTCACGATAGTCGGGAGAAGAGCCTTCCCATGGAGAATAATTTTCAATTTTTTACGGCGCAAAAAATGCCTTTTGATAATAAAGCGTAATTATTGTAATTTTTATTGCAGGCGTAATCTGTATTATTATCCGGCAGATTTTAATGAATTTAGGACTATCTGTAATTAAAGATGCTGGAAGGGGGAGGGGGAGGGGGGAATTTATAGGTTTATTCCGTTCATATTTTAACGATTTAGTTTTATAGGCACCATAGGCTTATGGTCAATTTGTATATAGTGTAAGATAATGGATAGTATATCGCTTCTAGAAGATCATTTATTTTATACTCAAGAATGATATTTTACATTTATTATTAGCTTCTAAAAGCGTTGTATAACATAGCGAGGATATTATTACATAAGAAAAGGGGCACACTTTAAAAGTATTTATAGTTATTATATATTTTTACATCATTATGATTTTCATGCAAATTATTTTGGCTAGAAATTATTTCAATGAGATTTTGACCGCTTTAGTTTCGTTATTGAGCAGATTCCATCCAGTCGTGTAACAATCGACAGATTGCATACCATAATTAAATTAAATAAGGTTCATTCAACCAGAGTATTCATTTTTATGAAAAGCAAAGCAGTAAGGACTCGTATACCGGAGCTGCAGGCGCATCCCAAAAACACCTATCCCGGCTATAAAGAAGCAACAATGACGCTCTAAAAGACTCTGAAGCCATGATCTCCCACGAGCTTTGCAAGTAGCTTAAATACCTGACTATACTATATACGCCGCGGCATTGTATTAACGTGTGTAGCGCGTGGTGCGTGTCACCGTCGGCCCGTATAATCGACGTTTAATTCCCCTACTCGCTCGCCATGCTATAATTACAATGCATATATATAAGCCTCGCGAGAGAGCCGTGTGCAGCACACTTCTAGGAAATGCTCTCTGCGAGGCTCGCGAAAGCCGCTGCCAGAGCACGGCTCGCTTTTTCACCTGGTCTCGTCGCACGAACCTCCCTCCGTCTTCCTTTTTTCATATGTGATTTATACACAGATAGAGCGTCGCGTACATATACGACGCGCGATCCCACGACTTTACGAGCTCTCGCGCACTCGCGAGCGTGTGGGAATGCCGGGTTATACCCGCGCTGCTGCTGCTGCCGGCGATGTATATACTTAATGCTGCGCGGTAGGCGCGATCGCGGGGCGTTTGTCATTATGATTCTTGGGCCGTGCGAAGGAGTAACTGTACCGCGAGCCCTTAAATGTATAACGCGAGCACACGCCTCTGTAATGCGTTGCGCCGCGGTGCAGCAGCGTGTCTATTGTCGTCTCGTCGCACGTAATAAGCTTGACACCTTGCATCCACATATTTCAGATTTTTATGGCTACGTGCACTTGGTGCTTGGGCAGGTGCGAGTATATCGATAAAAGAATGGGTGAGTGTAGGTAGGATATAGGCGTGGTTTTGAAAGGGTTTTGGGTCTATCTCAAGTTATCTACCTCACGGGGTAAAGTAAATAAGTTTGGCATATCTCGTAGATACAACAGATAAAGTCTGGATCAAGTCTGGATTACGTTTGGATGAAATCTGGCTAAAGTCTAGCTGAACAGTGACAGTGCGGATGAAATGAAAGGTATTCATTCGTAGCTTATTTAAAATGCTAAGTGTGCAGCGTCGCAGGTTCGAGACGGAGCGGCGAGATGAGTCGAAAAACGGGACCAGTTATAGGTGTCGGGCCTACGCGCGCAATAAAAAGTGTCCGCGCCTGCCGTCTTGGGTCTTATCAAAGGGCCGGATCGCAGTATATGTCGCATCTCTGCTGCTTCCATTCTTTACTTCGGCGATGAACGTGTGCGTGTGTGCGTGTGCATAACAAATTTTGAATACTCGTATAAAAACGCCACTGGAAATTACTTTGGGCTTACAGTATTTGTTGCGTTTGTTGCTTAATATCGCTTATATACCGTACAAGACATTCGTTTGTATGTTAAGTTAATTTTTTGTTATAATTTCTTTTATTATAATGAATAAAATCTGTGTGATTTAAGGACTTGATTTCCCAAACTTATCGCATCTTATATTAGGTACTTCTGAGGCATTTTAAATTCGATAAATCATTTGTATTGTCTATAAATATTAAATGACGGCACGATGTCGTAAACGCCTGTATCGCATGACAAATTTTGATATCGAGTTCCGAAAGAAAAATGAAAAGCGCCTAATCAGCATTAAAATTTTACGATCTCCATATATACAATTTTTCATATCTTCTGAGGCTCGTTTCGGATCGACACGCCGGCGCCTAAAATCACCGAGATCGAGAAAAGAAGTTCCCTTCTAAAATACTTAGAGCTATTCTAGGGCCTGGGAAAATCTAAAATATTCAATTTTTCCCCCCCTGATCCATCGCATAATAACCAGAAAACGAATGAGACCTAAAGAAAGAAAAAAAAGGTGCAGGCGAACCGCTAGTTTTATAGCCGTCGCGGGTCTATATACAATCCCCATAGTAACACGCGGCGGCGTTAATTGGCTCTTAGACACCGCGCGGCGATCCTCTAAAAGCGTCCGACGAACGAATAGATATATATATCCTAGTGAGTAAGAGAGAGAGAGAGAGAGAGATGGAGAGAGAGCAGGGGGGGGGGCAGTTAATCGGATAGTTTTATAGAAGTCCCGAAACGAGGCACGTTTTTATTTCTTTACGATGAGGCGTCTTCCTCGTCGTGGAGCATCATCTCGATGGTCCATTAACTCGTTTGTGCTCGCTCGCCTATAAGCTCGTCGCCACAGCCTCGCCGAGCCGCACCGCGGAGATTCTTTTATTCTCTCCTCCGCACACTTATATGCAGCGCGAGACCATAAAACGCTCATGCAGGAGTGAGCGAGAGCCGTGTTGAATTCGATTTTTCGCGCGCCACGTTATTACGCGCGGTTTGCAGCACACATATGCATCGGCCCCGTCTTTATTGCCTCTGCTTTTAGCATATTACATATATATATATACGTTTCATCGTGTGCACATGATTCACATATGTACCTTGTATTTTCATTAACAAACGATAAAATTGTCGCCATTGCCTGGACGCAGTTTGTCGCTCGTGCTTTAAGGTAAATAAACTAGTCACTGAATTAACACACGCATCTATCGCAATTGATGAAAATTTCGTGTACGCCGATCGGCCCGCGAGCCGATCTCCCAAAATTAGAGAGCAAGACGACACACTGCACACACGCACACATAACACGGTTCACCAATCATGCCGCATAGTTAAACATTCAACATATATGTATTCGGGGGTTGGCCGCAGAGAGCAAACGCCAGCGGCGGATGGATTTTTCCCCCGCTCTCTGCTCGTACACCATAGCCCGCGCCGCCGTCACACCGGAGCTGCGCATATAGTGTGCACCAGCTGTTGACCCGCAGCTAAAAAGCATACATACGAAATGACCAACTCTCGCCGCTTTGCGCGCCGGGCATATATGTAATATATGCACTCGTCGCCACCTCGTATTATAAAGTCGCGCGCTGCGCTATAGACTTATGATTAAATATACGATTTGCGCTGTAAGAGTGATACAATAAGTGCAGAAAAGGTAATGTAAAGCTACACGGAGAGAAAAATCGAGTGTTTATCGCACGGCCAGCTGTTGCTATCGTAGCATATGAATTTCTTGTACAATGCTAATTCGCAAGGCGAACCAACACCGTAAAAAATTACAATACATAGTACTATAAACGTAACAACTGCGTTCTTTGAAAGTACTATCCTTCTATCTATCTAGTACTATCTACGTACGAGTATAGCACTTGACACTGGTGTACTGTGTTTGTTCAGAATCCATACCATCACGGTATGGGTCCCGAGCAAATTCGTATACTTATAGCCACGCCTTCCGACCGAGTCAGCGATTTACAGAAAGCGCGCGCGCGGTCTTCCTTATAACCTCAAAATCGACGTGAGTGCAGGCAGAGGAAAATTCTTTTTCATGGGAATGATTTTATTATAATTGAATCAACTATTTGCTAATACTTCATTTAAATTTTTTATTTTGTTTCAATTATAACATGTTTTTTTTTAATGCATCCTGCAGAGGTTGATGTAGACACATCACTATATAAAACCATCTCATAAAGTATAAAAAGAAATTAACAAAAATATGATATAGTTATTACTATATAATTATAATTATTACTATATTAATTCTTATTTATAATCCAATATCTAGATGATGTATTAATTCCAGTAACAGAAAGTGTTTTATTATGGTTGCAGTTCAACTTTTTCAAATAAATTAAAACCAAATAACTCAAACTCTTTATTCTTTTTCATGTTTTTAACAGGTTTATTATTATTTTATTGCTTGTTGAGAGAGCAAAGATGAATGAAAGAAAGGAAATAATTCTAAGTTTGTAAAATTCATTGAGTTCATTTAAATTATATTTATTTTTTTTTATGTAGTAGTACGCTGAGAGAAGATCCGCGCTTTAGCCGTCCAGCGAGGATAGGCAGCTATACGAAATACGCGTAAGTATAGCAGCTTTACGTCTGTATCGGGCTGCAGCATTCCGGCACCGGACAGCAGCGCTCCGGCGATCGGAACGCTTAAATCAGGTTGGGTATAACAGATTGCCGGAGAGAATAGAGACTCTGCGCCCCCTTTTCTTCGCACACGTTTTTGCCCGCCTTATTTCGCGTTCGGCGTGATATTTTTTAAGTATTATATACACATTGTGTATATATGTTTGATGTTTATGTTTGGTGACTGCATTTTATTTTTCTTGTACATAATTTCCAATACGTATATTATAATACAAATAATAATAAATTTATGTAAATAACAAACGCATAAGCTTATTTGTATACATCGTATATACTTTATTTCTTTTCTTACTTTGTTTACTATTTTATTTGCCTTGTTTTCTTAGCGAGTGATGTGACTGATGAAACATTTTTTGAACTATCAAATGATGAAATTCAAAATATTTTAAAAGACTATCCTGGTGCATCAGATTTTATTTTAAAATTAAATAATTACAAAACACTAATAAATAAAAATCAATCTTTGGACGAAGCAATGGTAAGGTAAAAGCCCCAGTAGCTGGCCACGTCCCATTACCTGGCCAATGACGTGAATTTAATATTTTATTAACTTATACTGATAATATATCTCAAATATTCTTATTGGCTTTTATCACGTTAATATTAAGCCTCTTATATTGAAAGTATTACGGTCAAATATTTATTTTATTGCATTAAAATATTGTTTTAACCCGTTGACCCTCAAGTAGACATCCAATCCCATAGAGCTCTTACCAGTATAAGTATGAAA